>JBBKCR010040250.1:0-11215 GCA_037577295.1 Ladigesia roloffi
CTGAAGGGAAAAGCTAAAAGAGGAAGAAGATTCTCACAGCAACAGAAAAACTAGCACCAAACAATGTGTCCTTTTTTCACACTGGTGCAAGGAACCACCTGAGTTTTACCCTGGGTTTACTGCTGTCTAAGGCACATCGATGTAAAACAGACATTGATAGATTATTGGCCATTCGAGTGATATTTACTTTCTTATATATAGCAGTTTTACAGAGACTCAAATAGTAGTGGTTTATTTTGATGGAATGATTAGTAAATGTTGAATTTAGAATGAGTGAATTTGGACCAGTGGTCTCATAACCTGTCCAGAAGGGGGCGCTGTGGGCGCAAGTTTTCGTCCCAACCAAGAAGAAGCAACACCTGATTAAATAAAAACCCCAACCAACTGGTTACAGAGGTGGAATCAGCCTCCTGCTTGGTTGGAACAAAAACCTTCACCCACAATGGCCGTTTCTGGACAGGTCTGAGACCCCTGATTTTGACTGTTAACAACCATTTATCCTGCTGTTATTTACAGTAGGCATTTTTTTTATCTACACTACATTAAGCACCAGTTACCGAAGAAGTGTCCCATCAAATTCCATCTTTTCCCCTGAGTAAATGTTTGGTGGGCAGCTGTGACTTGAACTTAACTTTAAAGTCACTGTATTTGATTAGAAACCATAAGAATGCCAACCCAACAAAGAGAATTAACTGAACAGAATGGCTGAACAAAACCACATTCTGTTCAATCTGATAAAAACGAAAGAAGCTCTACATCACGATGCTATACGACCCAATAGCCAGAAGAGGGTAGCATAGCCTCGCCATTTCTCTCAGTAAATTGCTAAATCTATTGACAAATGTATTGGGACAGCTGTTTTTCAGGGTTTATGCTAGGACTTTTCCTTCGAGTGAAGGACAAACTTAATACTTCATTTCACCAAATTTGGACCTCTGACTATTACATCAGCAGAGACATTTGTACTATTGCATTCAAATACATAGACTCTACGAACCTTGTAGCTATAACAACTTCCACTTTTCTTGGAAAGCTTTCCCTAAGATTTTGTAGATTTGTGGTACGTTGTGCCCATTCATTCTGTAGAGCATTTATGAGTTCAGACATTGATGTTGGATGAGACAGTCTGGCTCACAATCTCCATTCCACTTCATCCCAAAGATGTTGAATGTGTTTGAGGTCAGGTATCTGTGTGGGCCAGTCAAATTCTTCCTCACTAAACACACCGAAATGTGTCTTTATGGAGCTTGCTTTTTTGCACTAGGGCACAGTCATGCTGGGGTAGAAAAGATTCTTCCCAAAACTGTGTCTTGGTATGCTGAAACATTAAAGATTTCCCTTCACTGGGAGTAAAGATAGTGTGTCCCAGTTCTTTTGTCCACAAAGTTTATGAATCCAAAATAAATACAATTAGCCTTTACTTGGTTTCTCCACCTGGGGCTATCATCATGTGGTGGGCGTAATGCTAGATGTGATGCTAAGACCTTTTCACAAATAAAGTGTAGTGGTGCAGTAAGTTTAATCTATTTAGAGGATGTGTACTTTCTCTTGATCACAATTTGATCAAAGGTATGCAAGCTTGCCTGACATTATAGGCAAATAAAAACATGCAAGCAAATACATTTTCGAAACAACAATCCTTTAAACCATTTGGACTTTCTGTGATGAATGGATCCATAGATGTGGTCGAAAGTAAGAGTTACTTTAATGCAAATAAAAGCATTTTCCTTCTACTGCGAGGATTTGCATTTGTGGTGTGTTTTGTGTAACCATACGTATACCTGTTGATGCAGATGAATTGTGTTTTATGTTGTCTCAACACTACATGGCAGAAACATATAATGCTTGGCACAGTGCTGATGTACAGTCATATCTCATAAATTATGGTATATCCACTCAGCAGTGAACTAGCACATGGTGCAACACATTTTCATTTTCAGAGAATGTAATCATTCAGTGGCCACACAAGCTTTGAGGATGGTCAGTTTTACAGTCTGGAAGAATATATATAAAATATATATTAGCCTTTATATGACCTGAAGAAAAATTGCTGAAGTTCACCTGTTTTAGTACTGGTCAGATTGTTCATACTGTTAATACTGATCCCTAACAATCGATACTTAAGCTGCTATTTTTACTTGGTTATTGTATTAAACTGTGTATACTGGTTATACGGTCTATCCTGTCTGTTTCCCTGAGTCTTTAAAAATGCACAAACCTTTAAGAATACATTCCTAAACTGCTATTTTCACTTCTTTATAGTGTTTTACGCTGTTATTCATTTAACACTGGCTTTCCCGGGTATTATGTTTTACCCTGAATTTCCTGGCTATACAACTTTGTACTGTTATACTGTTTCAACTTGATTTACACAGCATACTGTTTTACATTGTTTTACTGTGTACACTGGCTATACAGAGTGTACTCTTTTACACTGTTATTTTGTGTACACTGGCTATAGAGGGTGCACTGTTTTACAATTTTAGACTGTTTACCCTGGCTATAATGTTTACATTGTTTTATACTGTTATACTGCTTACACTGGCTATACAGGATATACTGTTTTACACTATAATATAATTTCAGCTATCCTAGGTATAGCATTTTATACTGCTATGTTGTTTACACTGGATACACTGCACAATTTTTCTATCAGTGCACATTAAATTTTACCTTTATTAATATTCAATGCACAGGGAGTTGTCTACACTCTGAGGACAAGTTCAGTCTCACTTATACAAAATTTCTCTACTTGTACTGTATGTCTAATATATTTTGCACCCTATGTACAGTGTGGAACTTGCCATTTTGTCTCTCTGTATACAGTATTTGTATATGGTTGTTATGAAGAGGTTCACTCTGACTTTGATTTGTTTTTAAAAATGTACAGTTTATAGCAGGGCGTTCAGACCAATGGGATTTATACACCTGCAGCTCCCCAAGCCATGTCCACCACTAGGGTTTTGATTAGAAAAAAACCGGGACAAGGGGGCGGGGCGGGGGCGTGTTGGGGGCGGGGCTTTATCACGATTTTGGCTGGGCACAAAACACAAGTGGCAGAGAAGAGATCACCTTGGGTAGGACTTACCCACTCCGAATAGTTGCCATTTTTCAGCCTGTCGGCTTGTATACTGTGTACCTCTTTTTCTTTGCCGCTGGCCCTGAGTTTACTGTGCATCCTCCTCGTCCGTCTCGCCCACCCATTAACTTAAATTTAAAAAAACAAGTCGAACGGAAATTTATTTTTAACTAGGCAGTCTCCAATCTAACTAACCCGCATTCCTTCACTCTCTTGAAAATTCTGCTCGTGGCAGTTGCTAGTTGCTAAGTGATGCTGATGTGTTAATGTAAACTTTCGTTTTCGCAGGTTTGCATTAACCAATCAAAAAAGCGCATGCCTGCCTCTGACAGCTGGATCAAGATACCGTAAGAAAAATAGTCTAGGATTGCATGAGCAGAACGTATACTTTATTTAAAGTGAATATTCTAGGGAATAGGCCTACTTAAAAAAACCTTAAGTGCCTTTGCACCAAAAAAACTGGACATTTGGTGTCCCGGAAAATATTATAAATGTTCTGGAACAGACATTAAAAAAGAGAACACCAGAACGCGTGGCAACCCTGTCAACCACATGCACTTCTATTTTCACAACTGTATGTAATTGACATATTTCTGCTTATGCATGTTGCAGCAGATCAGCCACACCAATTCACGCTGACATTATAAGGAGTGCTTCAGCTCAGAGCAAAACCCAAAACACCCAATCAGAACAGAGCATTAGCATATTTCAGGTAAAAACAGTTTGATTGATTCTAATTTGTTTTATTTGATAATGTATAAAAATGCAGTCCCATGTGACGTTCTGAGTGGTGCAGCTGTCCAAGCCTTGGCCCAGGAGGTCATGAGTTATCCTGCAGCCATCTGTGATGCTGCAGCCATCTGTGGCCCACCCTCTACCCCACCATCAGCACCATGTCAATCAGTGAAGTTATCTGTTAGCTGATAGGGTGACCAAACGTCCGGTTTTCCTCGGACATGTCCGTTTTTCACGTGCTGTCCGGGGCGTCCGAGTTTCTTTTTAGAAAGTGGGGAAATGTCCTGTTTTTCTATTACCTTTCATTTGACTATTAAATTGACCCGCACTGGGGCACTGCGCACGGCGGGCAACTGTGTTTAAAATCAGAAGACCGCGTGTCTGTCAGCACACTTGCAATATGCCGAATCGTAAGTGCACATTTACTGAGGATTTACAGAAGAAATTCCCCGCTTTCAGACCGGGTCGAAACGAGTGGAAAGGCTTGAGCACAGTGAGCAAAACAGGCACATTTGTCTCTGTGTCCAGTGGAGGAGCTAAGGATCTAAAATTCCCCCTTGGCATCGAGACATTATTTCTTTCATTGTGTCATTCATTAATTACAGAAACTGTAAAGCATTTTTGATTAAATACATTTAAAATATCATTTGTTATTTTAGTTATTGTTGTTGACTTTTATTTAACAGAGCATTTTTAATAAATCAACTTTAAATATCCTTTTTTTATATCACCGTCGAAGCCTTAATAGAGCAGTGTTTGGGGAGGACAATGGTCTTTGCTATGGAAACACAAATTACTGGGCTTTATTTTCTGCAATGCTTGTAAATTTTATGGGGTAGTGAGTTTTCTGGGGATCTTTTGTTAGGAGAGGTGCAACAAAAATTCTTTATATTACAGAGAAAGTATTTTCACCTTGAAATTGAAAGCTGTGCATAAAAAATTGTGATTATTTTGAAAAGTGGGTAGACCACAGTCTCCATTCCAGTTCATTCCCAGTGTTGGATAGGGTCGAGGTCAGGGCTCAATATGGGCCAGTCAAGTTGTTTTACACCAAACACACCCAGTCATGTCTTCGTGGTTTGTGCAATGACATACTGGAATAGAAAATGTTCTGCGTCGAACTTTGTCCTTAAAGCTGGAAGCACGGCGGTGTCCAAAATGCTGGTATTCTGAAACATTCAAATTGCCCTTCCGTGGAAAGCATTCTAAGAAGAGTGGAAGCTGTTGTAGCTGCAATGGTGTACAAACTCCTTATTGAAGTCTATGTAGTCTATGTCGTAGTATTGAAATAGAATGCAATGGCAATACATAATGTGTTAGTGTAACGGCCAGGCGTTACGATAATTTTGTTCATCTGCACGAACTGAACATGAACACTAGATGGGGGCTATAGACTGACTGTTGGGTCTGAACTCTCGCGACATTTCCGCATGTTTGTTGTGTAATGGCGGAGCGGCTAACGGCTCCATTACATAGAGACAGAGGCTAACTCCAGCACAGACACCTTTCTACACACTCACACGCTGCGGACTTTAGGTAAGAAACCCTAAAACATCAGCAGTTTATGGCTGAGGACGTGTTCAGCCTGCTCAAACGCAATTTGGCCTGGTAGAAACCTAAAACCGCCGCAAACTCAGTTAGCCTGCTAGTAGTTAGCCGTTAGCAGTGAAGTTTTGGTCGTTGTGTTTCTTCTAATTGTTTTCTGTGCAATTAAACAGTTTTCTACGGGGTTCTTCTCTAACGGATGTAACGTTAAGGTAGTGTAAAAAGCTATGTTGTGTTGTTGCGGTGTTTGGTATAATGTGGCAAATACTTGAGATAACCGGGTTCCCTTCACTAATCGGATGAGTGTAAACATGTTTTTGAAGGGTTGATTATAAAGTTGTGGTTTCTATCTATTAAGCCTTTTATTCATCTTAAGACAAACAGTTGCATATTTGATCAATTCTGATTATTGTAAGAATTTTGTATTGACCAGCAATATCTATGGTCCAAAAGTGGAACTGAAAGTAGCTGCAAACTTAGTTAGTTGTGTTATTGTAAACAGTGGGAGTATGATGTTTTTATTTGTTAAATATTTTAAATTTAAAATTAAATTAATCAAGTTTGCCATACTAGTGTACAACATACCTATAATATGCAGTTGGTGTGATTTGCTGGTGGTGTGGTGATAAGGGAGTTGCCCCGGCAATCAAAAGTTCGTTGGTTCGAATTCAAGACTGCCTCTGGCACCACGCCTCTGGGTTCTCTGGGTTTATATATACTTTATGGGCTCTGCGTTGGTAACTGATGCAGTGGACAGCTTGTAAAACGGTTAAAATCAGAGAGAATATTTCACATTGTTCACACTTTGCTATGCTGTGTTCATTCACGACTTTAAAGCCGCTCTGTAAACACTGAGAATCTGTAGGTTTTTACTGTCAAATTCAGTTATTCCAGTTTGCCACGCTAATACGTAACTTGGCTTTAACATGCTGTTGTAGCAGTTTGCTGGTGAGGTAATCTTTGAACAATCAGCTAGAAAATTAGTAAAGTGTTAACCAAGGTAAAATTGAATATTACATTGTTTATGCTGATATTCTGAATGTTCTTCCTCTCATATTTCCAGTCTCCGGCCCCTGATGTGTCCATCAGGCCGGAGGGCAGAGCCGGGTCACGGTTCTCTGAGAAAAGTCGCTGTACGGTAAGGAAATTCGAACTATAATTTTTTGTTCTGTAGAAATCACTTCTACGAAATAGTCATTTTGATTCGTGGAAATAGGAAAGGGGGGATGCTAGTTTCAATGCTATCCATGCTTAACTTCATTGCACTTTAATAGCCCGAGTTCAGTCACTCAAAGCTTAAAGCAACAGCAGATTTGATAGAAAGAGCATATGAATTAATTGAAGAACAATTTATCTTGTTTTTTTTCTTGTAGTTTTTAGCTAATTTCTTTTGGGTTCATGTAACAATCACAGTATATTCCCTTTTTTATCCATCTGAATTAAACAGGCCATTTGTTACTTGCAGTACTTGTAAGTTACCAGGTATCTAAATTGTTTGTCTTGTATTTTGATTTTGCATTTTGAAAAATGTGTTCAAGCTAAAACATTACTCTTAACTAAATAGATTAATGTGACATGTTCTGTGACCGTTTTATGTAAAAATATTGGTTTATCCTCTTAAAGTTAGTTTAAAATATTGGTGTAAAATGATATTTAATCATACTAAGTAGCTGAATGATGACTAACCAACTATACTATTAGTCTTTAATGAACAGTATCCCATAGGGAAATTCTGGTCATTTTGAATTGCAGGTAACAGCACCCCCAATATATCATAACACCAGTTTTTTCTGACAAATTAGGCATAAAGCATGGACTGATGTGTTGCTACTACATTGTTATTGAGTTTTCACAAGCATTGTGAGAAGCATTTATTTTAAAAAACATTCTTGATTAATTTATTTTTCAATTTTATTGATGGCTTACTAACTTGTTAAATGCAACAATTGACAATGGGGGGAAAAAAGGGATTTGTAGAGTAAAAAAAGAACCCTTCAGTTTGCTATTTGTGCCTGTTCAGACTGTGCTAAATAGTAGATATTCACAGTAAAGTGCTGGTCCCTCTGTTAATGCAGATTGAGTATTTACTTAATTTTAAAAATAATGTATATGAAAACAGACGTGGTATCTGTGAGGCCAGCATTAGTTTGGTTTGATTGTTATGTTCTGAATGGTGTTTGTCAGGCTGTTTGAGTGTCCTGTGACAGGGCTGGTATGTTAAATATTTGGAATGTGAGCTTTCTCTATCATTAGTTTCCATCAATGACATTTTCTACCTGTTAAAGGTCTGTAAATGTTTCTTCTGTTTTATTTCCTTGTTTTAAAAAAAGGATTTCTCTCTTAGATATAGGTTTATGTCTGAAAAATACGTTTTAAAATTTAGAATCACACTGGTCAGGCCAGTAGCCAGCCTAGTGCAAGGGGGGTTCTTTTATTTATTTATTTTTTTAAGTGGACCTTTTGTATTTTCATACGTATTTTGTATTTCATTATGAAATTTATACACGGCATTTTGGTGACAACAATTAATGCTGGATATCTTAATCTGTCTGCTCGTAATGATCATAATGAGCATAAATTAAATACATAATAATATTTACTATTGTTGTCAAATTGCTTATCAATTTTATGTATGCGGTTTTCTCACACACACACACACACACACACACACATGAACGGAAGACTGGAACACACATTACAGCTTAAAGTTCAGTTACAGTTCAACTTTATCTCAGTAAATTCAGTAACAGTTCCACTTTCCCTCAGTAACAGTCACAGCTCAACATTATGATTAAGATGCAGACCAAATGTAAAGAGGAAGTGATCTGAGATTACCATAGACAGGGAAAGAGTAGCTATATTTTCCACATTAATGCAGAGTTAAGATAAGCGGGGTAAAGTTGGCCCTTTAACTGAGAAGATATTACAAAAACTCTGCCCACTGACCTATAGCAAAAATGAAGAAAACTAGCACTTTCCTCACGGTCCCTTACTGAAAGCTCCGCTGAGAGTGAGCTCTCCCACCTTAATGAACACTGAGACGGCTTGTGCGGGGCAGTGCTCATTAAATAGATCGAAAATACTGAAAATGAAGGCTGTGAAACATGATCAGTGTTGTCCTTTTCGTGGTCACACCGTTTAGAATTTTTAGAGCAAGTCGTTTTGAGGTTATTGGCATTTATCACCGACTGTGTCACGAATATCGAAAACTAAACTAACTTTACCCCGCTAAAAAAACACTAGCTATTCGCTAACGTTGTGTATCAGATCTTGAGGTAAAACAGCCTTACTCTGTTCGGCTCCTTTTTATACATATGTTCCATACTCTGCGATAATGACGCTGCTGCTGCTTTCTCTTCCGTCTCTCCTGCTCTTTTCGCCCCATATTGATGCCACTTGAAAAAAAAAACGCCAGTTGCTGCGCAGTGGGTTGTTTTATGTCACGTGCCATCAAGGAGAATCACAGAAGTGGTTATATGGGCTTCAGTTTGGTTTAGATTTTATTAGGGGATTCCAATTATTATGCATCATCATAAAAAAAAAATATATATTTATTTGGGGCCTTTGGCTGGGTGGGGGGGTTAGTTCGAACCACCCGAACCCCCCCTGGCTACGGGCCTGTGGTTGTTGTAAGGCTGATGTGTATGTATGTATGTGTGTATATATAGAAAATAATCTAGTCCAATGCACTCTAACTTCTTCATGAATTTGGTTATGTGATGTCACACCGTGCCACTTACAGATGTGCGTATAATCATAATTATCAACAATGTGATGAATCAGAAGAGTGGATCATATTAGGAAACTAATATTGTAATGAGGTTAATCATACATTTTCAGAAACCACAGAAGCAGTTCTATTTAATGTAACCTAACAAATACACATTTTTTGTAGATTGTGATGATTTTGGCATGGAGCTTGCATTGTACTAGTTGATGGATTAAATGCTGTGTTAATTTGAGATTTTTAGCCTTTTACACTAACGCCAGTGTAAAACCAAAAAAAACAAAAAACAACTGCAAATGGGACTGTGTAAATGAGATATCTATTAGCTTTAAAAACTCTTTGTTGCCTGTTTACAGCTGGTTGCCATAGCGATGTGGAGTGGACAGGGAGGAGAGGCCACAGGGCCTCCAGCTTCGCTGGACTGTAGGAAAGGTCAGTTTGATCTCCCAGTCTGACCTCAACACTTGTGTTCATTAAATCTGAAAGTTTCCTGTGGGGCAGCTGATTTTAACTTAAAAAAAATCCTAAATATACACAGTTTCTTCACTAAAGACCAAGTATTTTTCTCAATAAGATAAACACTAATGTTCATGGATTGCCTGCTGTTGAATTAAATGTGTCTCCTTCTGTTTTTCTCTCCTTATAATGTTCTGTGTATATCTCAGAGATATCAGCTGCATGGAGGAATCTAAACCAGAGCAAAACTGCTGTAAGTGTTGAACAAGCAGATTAGAACACTCGGCCTAATACATTGTGTATAGACAGCTGAAAATGACAGTGACTTCTTTCTCTTTGTGCAGTTCTATTGAAAGGCTGCCTGTTTGTCCATGGGATTTACACCTTTCGTTTTCTTTTCTTAGACTTGAATTTACTTAATGTTTCAATTCAGAGGTTTAGAGCTGCACCTGCCTTCTTGTTTCGGTGTATGGCTGGCATGTAAATTCTTATAAAAGTTTAGGGACATACATGTTGGGAAAAATGTATAAGTAATATATTATTAGATCGTTACGAACATGGTCCATGTGAAATATTCCATCAAGGTGTTTACAGTGTGTATTACTAGAGCTTTAGAAGTTTCTTAGTTGTTGTTATTGAAAACAGGTATGTCATTTGTCTATACAGGTTTTTTTTTATTATAAAATTTAAAAAATGCAATTTTATGAGATTTTGACTTGTTTATGCATCAAAACAAATGTGTTTCAGTTACGGCATATAGAGAACCGGTTGGAAGTTGTGGCTGGCTCTGGGGTGGTGATAAACAATGAGAAAACACCTGGGAGCAGCAGCCGCAAGACTAGCTACAGGGGTAATACACATACACTGAGCATACCTGCTAATGAACTGACTGAAACACCCTGTTGTGTTCCAATTAAAACCCCAGACTAACACCCAAGATGTGACAAGTACATTTTAATTCAGAAGGAAAATATTCTGAAAGCATGTTGGAATACAATTTTAAACTTTTAAAAATAAAAAATATGGAAAAAAAGGCTTGTTGACTGTTTGAGGCAATTCTAAATGTGTTTTCCCTTCCATTACAGGGAGGGGTGGTATAGATGATTCTGGGGCATCTAAATACCACAGAAGCCGAAACCCAGAAAAGAGCTCCCGTAGCCCTCTGAGAAACAGCACACAGAACAACAGCACAGAAAGACTGTTCACACACACTTCAGGAAGGTATGTGTTAAACACAGAATTTTCTTAGTGTCAGGTTTTGTTCAGAATGGTTCATAATTATTGCTCTGAATTTGATTCTATTAATCTTAATTTACACTCTCTTCTAATGAAATGCATTCTCGCAACACGATGCTGCCACCACCATGCTTCACAGAAGATATGTGGCCTGTGTTTACTTTTTGTCTAATCATATCATTAAACTTTGCTCTCAGTTTGCACAGTAACGTACGTTGTTGTATGGAACTGTGCAAACCTTGTGGTATGTAAATGCAAACACAGACATACTGTGCACATTTCAGACATGACTTCATCTAGTATTTTCTTAATTACTTCCTTCTAAATTTTGTAGAGTGTTTCACCCAACAACTGAGTTATCCAATTACTGATTTTTGGTGGACAGTTTGCTTTTTATAACCAAACCCTGACTGATATGTCTCTAGTGCTTTGCCCCC
>JBBKCR010040269.1:0-10000 GCA_037577295.1 Ladigesia roloffi
CACACACACACACACACACACACACACACACACACACACACACACACACACACACACACACACACACACAAATATATACCCAAAATGGTAACTGAAAGAGATGGTGTTGTAGCTTTTATTACAATTAAATTCCACAAGTTAACAACAACAGCAATAACAAAAACAACAATAATATTAATAATAATAATAATAATAATAATAATAATAATAATAATAAAAAGAGTAAATTGTCCAAATGACTTAAGACTTTAAAATATCATGCACAAGATTATCTATTATCTGTATCGGAGACTGAACCACAAAGTTCAATTTCATGATGAATAACAGCCTTTCAAATTCCAGCAGCAACAAGCATCAAAGTCCTTGATTTAATATAATTAAAAAATACAAGAGAAATCATAGAGACAAGGTCTACTTCACACACTCAGCATATCACACATATACTTAAACCAAAGTTATCTGCAAAAAACATCCCCTTCTTGTTTGTGCACTGAGAAAGTACATGACGCTTTAGTCTGGGTTCTGTTTTTTTGCCACCTTCCTCATTTCTGTGTCAAAATCTAGTCCTGCCCAGAAAAACAGAATATCAACACAGCTTTAGCCCTGATATACCTGCTCCAGTACATCAGTGTTTTACTTTAACAAGCAAACAAATATTTTATCCACATGCAAACCCTCAGCATTACATTAACATGACACAGTTTTCTTCAAGTCAAAGCGTGTTCTTACATGATGAATTTTGTTTTTTAATCTGCAAATTTGTTTGAAAGAAGGCCTGCAATGTCTGGAATGTCCTTTTCCATCCTATAGTCAGGTTAACAATTCATCTATTTCAATTCAACAGTTTTTGGAGAGAGTACATGAACTGTTCAGAATAATCCATATTTAATTTCTCCAATTGTGTGTTTAGAATTATATTAACATATGATTATATTTACTTATGAGCAATGCCAGCTAGTGCCTGTGTTCCCAAACCCCTGTGACATTCCTGTACTTCATCAAATCATGATTGTTTCTATAGAATGTGACAGAAAAGGGAAGAGATTTTTTTACACACATCAACATACTTTTTAAAAAAGGTTTACGTTTTTTGGTACCCTCGCTTTAGCAACTCTTTATTATTTTGAAAAAAAAAAAATACTGAACACATTTCAGTTAGTCAGATAATGTAAGGGTGTAATTTGGATTTGTCTGTGCATGTTTTTTTTTTTACTTTGAAAAGTTTGGTGTCCATCCACTTCCATTAAATGACTACCAGACTGCCACGGTTAAAGTTAAAAATCTTTGTTTGTGTTCTGCTGAGGAAACAAAGTCACCTACATCTTGGATGCCCTGGAGGTAAGCAAATAAACATCAAATTTTCATTTTTGGGTTAACTATCCCGTTAATTACCCAGCCTTCTAGCAAAATTCTTCTTTTGAAGGACTTTACAGGTCTGGGGTCTGTCTACAGCAGAAGTGACCAGGCCTTCCCCTGGAGACTTTTAACCATGGGCACTGGAGACATTTTTAATGTGGGGGGGATGCTGCACTCTTTGTCTCGGCTTATGTCCAGGGGGAAAAAAGAGGGGGCTGTGGCTGTTTTCTACGTCTTGACTGTTGTCCAGGAGGGTAAACATCTGCTGTTGAAGATGGGGAAAGGAGGAAAGTGGGAAAAGTGTGAGGAAGATGGTGTTTGGTATACTGTATCACAGCAGGGTGGGAGTTTTGCTGGGCCTAGAACAGGCCGCAGGTGAAGATTTGCTGCATTGCTCTCCGAGCTGGGATTGTTCCAGGAGCAGAGCTGGGGCCGAGAGATGGTGGGCTGCTGACTTCTGCTGGTGGGCGCTGTTGATGTAGCCAGCCATGAGCGTGGTCATCTCCTGGATCTGATACAACACAAGTTCTTAGTCTAAGAAACTCAACTGAACCAAAATGTTGACGAGTTCCTGTCTATCATTGCCTGATCAGAAATGCCACAAAATGTCACAAAAATCCTTTCAGTGATGCTTACATTTTCAAATTTGTTATGTAAAAAGGGATATTGGCCATCGTTGGACCCTGGTGCTCAAAAAATATTGCTGGTCATACATGTTCATATTATGGACAAAGGTTTGTGGACACCTGACTATTACACTTGCATTAAATTTAAGTCAAGTCAAGTAGAGATTTATTGTCATTCCATTTCAAAACCATGGACATGAATAATTTTAGAAGAGTTTAAAAGATTTTGTCATTTAGAAGATCTTGCCATTTTTTTGAATAAGTAAAAATAGTATTTGTGAAGTGTTGAACCAGCAGGCCAAATCAGGTGTTCAGCTGGGTTGAGGTCAGGGCTTTGTGCAGGTCGCTGGAGCTCCTGCCCCAGAGACTTTTAAAACCATTTCTTTGCAGACATGCCAGCTAATACTTGGGGTTGCATATAGTGATTAAAGACTGTGTTACTGCTCAGTGAAGAAATCCCATGCAACAGATGAGCGTGCTGTGAAAGTTTGCATGGTCTACCGCTTTGTGGCTGAGATGTTGTTGCTGCTAGACTCTTAACAGTTATAGAAGAGCAGACAGTTCATTTGTGGTAATAGTGGCAAAGGTGCAACATTCTTTGCAGTATTGCAAGCACAACATTTAAAGCTGTTGTACTCTTCAGTGTGACCCATTCTACGGCCGATGTTTGTCTCTGGAGACTGCATGCCTACGTGCCTAACAGTGGGCATGACTGAACCCCCTGAACTCAATAATTAGCTTTTGGTCATATCTTAACCAGACTAAAATTGAACCACTGGTGTGCATGTCAAAGTAACTAATGACAGAATAATTTCACAGCTTTAAAAGCAGACTATGCAACAGGCCTAGAAACCAAAGAAAACCAGCCAGAGGATGCAAACACACGATTAACTTTATATTTGCACAGGTCTAAGAAGGCATTCATGGCCCAAAACTTTAAAACAAGATCCTATTGGTGTGCATATGTATAACAATGTGAATTGTAATAAAAAGTAAAATATTTTCTTTACCTTAGAAGGGCTCATGGCAAACAGATGCTTTTCAGTGGGCTTGTCCTTCGCTATGTTGTTTCCGGAACTTTGAGACACCACAAGCATAAAGTCCTGATGACAGCCTCCAAATGTTACAATGTTCTTATGGGAGTAGGACACCAGGACTTTCTGAAAAAATCAAATCAAATCAAGAAAGCTGGAGGTACGTCATGTAAGAAGACATTACTTTTGTTAAGTATTATGTATCAGCTTAGTGTAGGTCGGAAGATGTCTTCTTACTATGGAGGTAAACTCCAACACACTCAGTCCATCCTCATGCACCGCTAGCCACACGTGAGTGCTCTGCGGAAGAAGGGGTGACGAAGGCTACAGGCAGGGGGAGAAGGAGAGAATAAGAGACAATTAAACAAGAAAGCACAACGTGAAACATGCTACCATACGTTTCTTTACATGAGCTGTGCACTCTCACCTCAGCCTCAAACAGCTTAGCTCCGAAGAAAGGCCACTTGCGAGCCACAGTCAGGTAAATCCGCACACACTCGGAGGTGCTCTGGCCCCTCAGTGATGCCCACCGAGCAGCAAGTTTTTGAGTGAACTTGCTGGTAAAATGAGGGGGTAAGTAGCAACGCAGAAATACATGTTAATGATGTCCCTCTAACACATATCAAGCAGACCTATACAGAAACTATACAAAAAATAAAACCTATACAAAAAATAAAAGATCATACCATATTACATAATGTAAAAATGATCTATTAAGTAACTTTATTTTGAAGTAACAGATGCATTGCTAGTGTTTTCTCTACTATGTGGCATACCTGTCGTTTTGGAATGTAGCTAAACTAGTTTTCTGGGGTGTGTGCTGTAGCTCAAAGATCATAGTCATTCATGCATGCATTTCTACCTCAGCTGTCCTTCAGTGTAAGCTCGTCTGTAGTGCTTGGGGTAGAAGCGTTCCAGGACCTGTTTGAGAGACTGGATAGATTTGGCTGGTCCAGAGCCTGAGCCAGCTGCACTGGAGAACGGGCGCTCAAAGTCTCCAAACTCTACCTGCAGATGATGGAAGACATGCATTCAGAAGGACACTTAATTAAACTTAATCTAACTGAAATCCAAGCTGCATCATCAATATCTTTTATTTGATATTCTTTGTCATAATTATGTGTTAAAATTTTGGGATAAAAGGAATTTAACGTTACTTAATCAGTGGAAAGTAACTACACTGAATGTGCCACGAACCTGAGCAAGTAAGGCCGCCATTTCTAAGGCGAGTTCTTTGTTTACAGGGAAGTGACCTGCCACTATTTCCTCATTAGTCTGATACGCCAAAAGCAGGCGCTCTCTCTCAGTTTCTCCTCTTAGCTGCTGACAAAAGTACAACCTAGGAAGAGAGAGAATGGTTGAAGGACTGAGGGTGTTGACAATATCTACATAAAAGCAGTCTAGTTGATTCCTCCATTACCTGTTCTTGTAGGTGAGTTTCACAGTCCTGGTGTTCTCAGATTTTCCCGTGTGAAGCTCCTTACAGGCTTGCTCCCATTTAGATATTATATCACAAATCTACACAAGCATAAACAAAACTTAAAATGAGAGGAATTTTTGGAAAGTTCCACATGATGCTAAACATTTGGTGAAGGCTTTAGTTGCAAATAGGATGCATTATATCTAAAAGTAAAGGGTTATTTAAGAAAATTGCCTTGAAGCCAAAATGTGGGGTGTGAATGTAAAAGTGTATCCCATTCCCATCTGTACATACTGAGGTAGGAGGTTAACTGAGAGAGGAAGTTTATTATTATCACATCATTTATTTTAGTTCCATAATTACTGTTAGTTCCTTATATAAACAACTGGTCTCCTGAATGTGTGTGTGTGTGTGTGTGTGTGTGTGGATTAGTGAGATTCTGACCTTCAGACTGCTCTGTAGGTAGTGTTCCATGTTTTGGCTGGTGGGGTCATCTGAGTAGAGACTAAACCCAGACTGGCCCGTCTTTCTCATGCCCGTTTCCTGATTCAGACGGTTCTGGAACTCCTCCACTGTGGTAGAGGCATCAAAACCAACAACCTGTGAATAAAACCCATTATCAGACAAATCTGAAGCATGGGATTTCCAAATGTGCTTCTCATTTATGATTAACGCATCTTTCCTGGACCTGGTAAGTGTTGTTGAGAAAATGAACAGGAAGACTGAAGGGCAGTGAGTGGTGGTATGGGTTCCTCAGTAGGATGGACAGGATCTCCATGCGTGAGGGCCTAGCCTGCCGATCGCCTTTCTGCTGGGTTCTCTCCAATGAGCGCTGGCAGTAGATGGCATATTTACCCGCTTCAGTTCTATAGTTAGAGAGATAAGGGTTATCTTTTGGTTTCATTAATCAATGCATGCAGTACAGTCATTTTATTAGACAGCCATGTCTTGTGATTCTGTGTAATTGGCAACCAGAGGATCATCTTTGATTAAACAGCAGCTTAGGTTTCATTGCGTATACTTTTCATACAACCTGACTCATACAACCTGACTCAAGGCTTTACACTAGTACAGAGTGCAGGTGATATGTAAGATCAAGAGTGTGCTGTTGAATGTTTATTCAAAAGGTAAAACATTTCAAATGACTATATTATATTAAACCAGATATGCTCAACAAATAATCCTCCTCTTATGAGAGCTACTCACTAATATAAATAAGCATCATAACAGACTTTTGTATTTTTACTTTACAATTATTCAGAATCTGACCAGTGGTAAAAGACTGTAAATAACTACAAATTTGTTTTGTTGTTTGTAATTGTCCACCTATACAGTGGATGTAGAATGGATGAACACACTTAAATTGTCCACTGAGAGGAACTAAAAGGGAGGTAAGACTAGTGAGTGTATGACTTTCTGTATGTGTAGTCACCTAGAATCTGCATGCTTTTTGAGGTGGACCTGAAGAAGCCAGAGAATGGGGTGCTGGGGCAAGAAAAGCCCCACACATAACGCCAGGAACTGCCAACCCTACAGAGTAAATCATATGAGAGAAAATAAAAATAACCTGATGTGTTTACAGAGAAACACTGCCCAACACTCCCCCTTGTGGAGACACTGATTAGTTCCTGCTTTATCACTCTCAGAGGTTTCACATTTCAAAAACAAATCACCTGTGCCCTCCCAGTTGAGTCATCGCTGTGATCTCAGTTCAAATTCCCTTGTGTTACCAAGCTAGTCTGAAATAATGAACTTACGCAGCTCATTTCCCACATAACTACACCAGCAGAGTTAGTTTTTTAGAACAAATATAGTTAATGGATGCAGGAATAGTATGTTCCTCTGCTTTCACTTTTTTTTTACATTTCTCTTTCTCTCTTCTTTAATGAAATTAAACCAGCTTTAACCAGGCAGACTGGACAAATAGTTATTATTCTTTTATTTTGTTATATAGTTTATTAAATTTGTGATCTTACGAGCGCGATAATCACTGCATGATAACGAGTGCTGCCCTGTCAATTCATGGTGAGCCAGTTTAGATGTAATTCTGTGAGCCTCAGGCCAGTTTGAACTCAAAACTTGAAGGTGTAGTTTGGGTTGGACTCTCAGGACAGTACATTTTCAGCTCAGCTATTTTTGGGTTTGAAACAAAAGTTATTATCGCTTATGATACGCTTTAAGAGAAAAGATGTAGTGAACTCCATATTCATGTCCTGCATGGGTGTGAGGCTGTACAATATATGCCCTCACCTGCAGCGGGCCAGGCTGGCCATACGGCTGTCTCCTGCGTGTCTGTTTGATAAGCTGGCAGTAGATCTCATTCTGTAGCTCAGGGTGTGCGAGACACACCTGAAATGCACACTGGGCCAGTGTCACATGGTAGTCTATGGCTGGAGTGTCAATAGCCACATTGATGAAGAGCTGGCATGTCTGAGGCAGAGGTAGAGTGCAGATTTATTACAGAAGCAATGGTATAATATGTATAAGTTTTGTTTAACCCATAACACGATCACAACACTTGTTTCTCTTTAAATCTGGTGACAATATAATAGTTTTTATTAAACCGCAGGCACCAATCAAGTAACTGTTTCAATATTTTCAAACGTGCATGGTGGCGTAGGTATTATGATTGGTGTCAGTCGGCTACCACTGTTTTTTAAAAAAAGATTATAATATGATTATTATATCCTAATTCTACCATTATCTTGTGATATACAACTAACTTCATCACAAAAAGTGTACATGCAGGAAAAACTAAACACAGATTTGAAATCAGCATGAAAAACACAAAACTTGTTTGGCCTGTTGTGTTATTAGACCATTGCTACTGGTCCATTCATTATAAAACATTCCCACAATGCATAGTGCAGCTGACATGAACTAAAAAAAACAAGAAAAGATTTATAATCAAAACAGCACTTAGCATGGCTAGGCAGTATCCAAACCTTGAATAGTTTGATGGCTTCAGTCTGTAGGGCTTGTGAGGGCAGGGTGGTAAGAGGAGACATTAGGCCTTCTTTACTGAAGCACAGCATGGGGTGCCTCCATATTTGAGAGCCTGCAAAGGGACATTTGCGCATATACATCTATCTGTGCATGATTTAACGATAAATGAAATAAAATTTAGGGAATGGAATCACTAGAAACTATTTTAAAACCCATTTAACATTATCCTGACAATCAATCTTCAACGATGATTGGCTTTGACGTGCAGTTCCAGGAAGAACTGGCACAGAGCCTTTATGTTATGAGGTTCTTTAGACATCCTATCTACAAAATATGTTTCTATATGAAACATGTATTGATTGTGGCTTGTTATTTCAGCACATCTTTTATGCCTTTATGTTTACAAATGCGTAGGAGACAGTCCTACCTGAGTCACCGTCTACACTGAGCAGTTTGCTGACCAGCTGCTCAAACTCGGTCCCCACCTGCCCCATACTGCCCCCGGCTGCCACGGACAAGTGATACAGCCACGCTGCCTGCAGGCAACAAGCATCATGGGAAAAAAAACAGAGTAATTAAAGCTTAAACCCCAGTTTTAGCTGTCCAATTTCCTTCCTGGTTGCTTATTTCAGCATAGAAACCTTGCCAATCAATTACAGTTGCTGTGACTCATCAGGATTAAACAGCTCTCTGTGAGGCATCTGTAAGGCAGCCTAACAAAAGTATCAGTATCACAAACAAAAAAAAAAACTACTGAACTGGGTGAACAAGTTAGGCTGCATTACTGCTTTTCCCTACTCTTACCTTCTCATGCTGGGAGTCTATGAGCAGGTAAGTGGGGGCCTGGTTTAGGGGCTCTATACAGATGGTGGAATGAGCAGAAAGCCCACTCTGCTCCCTCTTATTCTCTTCATCACATGACTGCTCCACTTCCTTAACTTGCACCTCCCACAGCCTGATCTGACCCAGGGGGAACTGAGTAATGAAAGTATGGCATGCATGACTTAATTTACACAAACCCAAACTTGAGGGTGATGTGATGTGATGGCACCAGAGTGTAAGGTGTACCTTGTCTTCTTGACATCTGAAGTAGTACAGTGTTTTCCCAATAAGTGCACACCACACCCGTTTAGAATAGCCGTGCTTCACCTGAGCAAAACACAAATAAAATTCTCTTATACTGATATCACATCACAAAAAAATATTGGGATTAACCCAAAATTCCTAGCTAGCACCTGGCCCTGTTAGATTTGATTCATGATAAGTTAATATTTTTACTAACTGGACAGTACTGTTACATTAACCTTTTACATCTTTTTGTAACCCAGTGACAACTGGCTGCATGAGGACACCGATGTTCAGAATGTACAAGCACTTTGAATTTAGAACTGCCCAGCTAGATATACTATATGAACAAATGTATTGGGATGCCCAGCCATTATACGGACAGGAACTTTTCATTCAAATATATAGATTTCAATTTGGAGTTAGTCCCCCTTTGCATCTCCAACAGCATCCACTCTTCCTAGATGGCTTTCCATGAGATTTTGGAGTTTCTGCAGGAATTTGTGTCCACTCATTCAGTACAGCATTTATGAAGTAAGGAACTGATGTTGGACAAGAAAGTCTGGCTCACAGTCGCTGTTCCATTTCATCCCAAAGGTTTTGGATGGGGCTGAAGTCAGGACCAATCAAATTCTTTCCACACCAAACTCATCCAACCATGTCTTTATGGACCTTGCACTGGAGCACCGTCATGCTGGAATAGAAAAGGGCCTTCCAAAAACTGTGTCTAATGTCTGACTTGGTATGCTAAAGCATTAAACATTAAGCCCTTCATTGGAATTTAGGGGGGTAGTCCAAACCCTGAAAAGCCCGTTTGTCCCAGTGCTTTTGTCCATATGTATTTTATTAAACATAAAGCATGGTAGCACATTATGCTAAATCTGTGGGAAATGGTTTATGTATGAAAACACATGTAAGAAATAAGCATGTACCAGTCTTTGGTAATCATGCCATGTAGGTACACTGAAACTCATATAGACATCTATCTGAATAATATCATCTTTTATGTTTACATGTTTACGGGTTTGGATGTCCTGTCTATCCCCTAGTTTAAGCATAATCATTCATAGTAAAGTCATATGCTGATCAGTATATGAATGTTAGTGTCATGGTAACATGCCCCACTAATATTCAAACATGTACATCTCAGACAGGAATTGATTGTGTTTTGGAAATTTAGGATAGTCAGGTTATAATGATCATAATTCCAAAGCAGCTTTTTGACCTTTACATGAAATCCACTGGGTTTATGTAAAAAAAGTACTTATTTAAATATGTAAAATAATATTGTATATCTATAAATAAATAATTTAATAATAATTATTAAAAAACCCTTTAATTTCATTTTAACCTGATGTTTTTGATCCATAGTCATCATCAAATGATGAGTAACTGCTGATAATGCCCTGTTATTTTGGATGCAAGTTTGGGATCAGACCTCTACATCAGGTTTTATGAACATTTTAGGACACTGTGATCTTACCATACTTAAATACAGACTTAGCCATCTTTATGAGTGTCTGCTTTATTGGAATTAACAATTCCTTGCTATT
>JBBKCR010040280.1:0-11214 GCA_037577295.1 Ladigesia roloffi
CAGCTACCAGCGGCTGATTGGCTAGTTTTGTTTAGACTATGTCTATCACCATGGTAACACGTACTCACTCTCAACTTATCATAGCAAAGATCTTTCATTTTACCATCACTGCCCGCAGCTGCTGCGTTCATTCTGAAATCATCTTTAATAATATTCACACATCATGTACGTTCTTTTCACAATTTCCCAGCATTCATTTTGGGGACGCTTAGCCTCTCCAAGCCTCCATTACGCGCCGCCCATGAAGGTGTTTGTATGATGGTGTGTGTGTGTAGTTGTGTAGCTGCCCATGCTGAGATGGTAATCCAAAATTTTTTACATTGTCAAAAAATAATCTTATATAGTCTTTGTTCATCTAGACCAGCGGTCCCCAACCCCCGGGTTTCTTTTTCAAATAAAACATCGTTTAGTCTCTGATAGTAAATAAAAAGGAAATACTGTAATTTTTCAGTGCAGCCCGCGGACCGGTACCACGAGACCCACGGCCCAGTACCGGTCCGCGGGCTGCACTGAAAAATTACAGTATTTCCTTTTTATTTACTATCAGAGACTAAACAATGTTTTATTTTGAAAAAGAAACATACAGTGCCTGCTGGGCATTATTTATGAGGGGCGATACACTTTAAGCCCTTTTTAATAGTGCAGGTGTGGTTGTGGAGCAGCTCACCTGTTCTTTCCTCAGCTTGAGTTCACTCCTCCAGCAGGTGAGCAGCTGCCAGGTGGCTGTACACTGATCCAGTCTGTTCTCTGCCAAGGCCTGAGGGCACACAGGGGTGGATAAACACTCTCTCACTCAACCTGTACCGCTGAATATATCTCACCAGATCTGCCGGAGCACGCGTTACTAAGATAACAATAATACTGCGTTTCATTTATAGGTGCACTCAAGAACCCGTAAGGCATTGTCAGGCATTCAAAGACACCTCATAATACAAAGTAAAATCAGGAATACAATAGTGTGCAACACTGTAACCAGACATACAATGCAGCTTAATTAGCTGCTATAACAGCATAAATCATTCAAGAGTGAAGTTTAAGTTTTGCGGTGAGATTTGATAGGAAGAGAGTCAGTATTACAAATGTCTAAACTGCCACTGATTTCTCTCCACTAGCTTAACGGGACCTTATCTTGAAAAACAATCTTCTTTTGTTCAATAAAAGAGGTAATAGCAATGTTAAAGTTCACAAATGCCCATAAAAGGACTCCTAAAAACCTTTGAATAGATGATTTGCTGTTTTTGTGATGTCACAAAAGCGAACACATTTACATCTGACTGCCTCTTAAAAGGTGAATCTCCATCCATTTACTTCACTCTTTCAGCCTTGGGCAACTAATCAGAGAAGAGGTCATTTACATCTGTCTTAAGAGCTTAGCAGCAGTCTGTATAACTGTAAAGGATAAAGAAAGGTCAAAAAGTGGTAAAGATTTTGGGGCAGACAAATTTCGTACCTCCATATCAATCACAAATGAAAAATAATGGCCTTTAAAAAATACAGAAATCTTAGAAATAGACATTATACTCTTGATATATTTTGATAATGAAAATAAAGGCTTACTTTCACACAGATATTTTTAAACATGTTTTCTTCATTATATTATAATTAAAGAATTGAAAAAGTTACACACAGAGACTAACGTAGTATGATGTCTTGTTTCAGAGCAATTTGTGAAAGCTTACCATATCCTAAGCTACAACAACAACAACAACAACATCAACAATAAAAAAAATAAATAAATAAATAAAAACAATAATAACAACAATAATAACATCAATAATAACCTTAATAATAATTCTAATGCTAATGCTAATAATAATGCTAATGCTAATAATAAGAAGAAAAAAGTAATAATAATAATAATAATAATAATAAACTAAGCATTGTATGTGTTGCTTTTCATCAAACACAAGGTCTCTTTACAAAAAGTAGCAAGTCAAAGACCAAATGCCTTAGAGAACAGGTGAAATTTGCAGTGCTTTTGTAGAAAGATGAGACAACTCTGAGAAAAGTGCTTCAGTTCTTACCTTGGCTGCACTGCTGGAGATCTCCTGCTCCATTCTGAGAGACTTCTGGAGGTAGGACAGGAGTGGGGACTCTGGACGTCCTCCAGTTTTCCCCAGGAAACGCAGGCCGATCTCCAGAGCGTACACAGCGTTACACACATCCGTGAAGGAGCGCAGCACCGTCCTAACAGAGCTGCACGCTGAAGCCTTCAGCGGCTCCTGTCAACGTGAGTAATTCAAAATCACAACACAATTCTGTGATATAATGTCTAACATGCACTGAGGATTGAGGATACTTTGTTTTTTTTTTATCTGAGTTATGTAACAGAAGTTTGGACAAAGTGATAAACATTCCTGCCATGTTTTTACTATGAATTAAAGTATATTTATTGGTACAAAGAGCTGGCTTGGAATAATTTGTATTTGTATTAAAGGTGATGAGCTTATTGTTCGTATCTGCTTTCTATGGGCATTATTAAACCTACAATGAAACATAAAGGAAAAACTGCAAAGAGACTTAAATTAGAAACTGTTGGAAATTGGGATTCTGCCTGAGATGAAGTTAATGCTCCACCAGGACCCATCAGATCACACAGGGAGGACATGGAAGACAGGTTGTTGGTGTCTTAGTTTATTTAAGTAAGTTTAGGTTCGGATTGGGATTTTGTTCTCTTAATTGCTCAGTGAGGGACTGGGACTTTAGTCTCCATCTGAAGACAGTGAGGGTTTTTAAATGAAGATGTGAAATTCATTACACCACTTTGGGGCCTAAGTGTCAAAGGGTCTTCATGTGTGTCTTTGACTTTTGAGAAGAGGTGGATCAAGCCAGGTTGTGCTTGGTCCTCTAAGAGGGTGGGCCATGATCCTTGCTCTGACCATTGCTAAAAGATATAATGACATGAATATGGACTCATGATTAGACTAACTTGGTCCCAAAATGGCCAAAACCCGAGGCTGGACAAGGTTGACAAAGGATTAAATGCATGGACCTTATACTCCCATATGGTGATGTCCCTAATTCAGTCACAGATATTGAACTGCTGCTAAGCTATTGCAAACTGTGTTCACAAACACTATCAGTTTTAAAATAGTTATTAGCTATGAAGTCTGAGGTCACCTGTGGTATCTTAGTCCTGACATCTTTCAGGACCTCAGAAAAATCTTGATGGTGTCTCTTCAGGTACTTTTCAGTATCCTGCAAAAGCAAAATGACAATCTTACTAAAGGTAATTACATTTTTAAAGATCATTTTGAGAAAGCAGGTCTTACAGAAGATCAGGTGAGTTCACTCACGGTTTGGATGCGAGGTCTGCCAGTCAGGAACCGTCTGTTGAGTTGCCTCTCGATTGCCTGTAAGTCGAAGTCAGCGAAGGTCTGTTGACCCTTCACTAGGGTGTAGTTGCAGTGGGCCAACACCAGGGGGAGCAGTTCTTTCTCTGGGTGGCACAGGGCCAGCTGACTTTCAGACAGCGCCCCCAAAGGCACACTATAGTCACTGCAGCACAAAAGGAAAATTAGTATGTTCCAAGTTTGTTTATTAATGATATCTACAAAAAAATTATTGTCACAGGAACTAGCAAAAGTGGGACAGCTCTTGGTAAATGGAGCGTCAGTCCCCCATAAAGGCTAAATAATCCTTTCAATATTTAATGAGTTGTCTCAAGACTTACACACTGGACTGAACATGCATTTTATTTGATTATTATAGATTTAAATATAAAAAAACTAAAATTTCCACCACACTAGACCATAGTAAACTAGAATGCACTATAATCCTACATCTAATACTATGACTACTACTTACAATAATATTAAAAATAGTAATTATTGATATAATTATTAGTAGATATTATTATTATTTTTATTAACATTACTATTTTGGTTTTGTTGTTATTATTTTGTTGCTTTTATTATTACTTTTCTTATTGTTTTTGTTGTTATTATTTTTAAATTTATACCTTTAAATTTCTATAAATTTATACCTTTAAATGTATCCTTTCATTTATACCTACAAACACACATGTGGGATTAAAGTTAGGAATCTTTTCCTCTTGTTTCAATGTGGTACGAGTGAAAATCAGCTAAACAAAATGTTAGGTGTGTGTGTGTATTCTGAATTACTCCCCACACACATACACACCTTTCTTCCTGATGTCTGAGTTTTCTAGCTTCTCGAACAAGGCTGTTGTGAGTTTCGGACAGAAGGTCGATGAGAGCATAGAGGCAGGAGCCTGGGCCACTGCGGTTTAGGGAGAGATACTGGCCAGAGCTTTCCATGGTGATGTCCTTCTTGCATAATTCAGGATCAATGCCTAGAGCAGGTAACAGGCATACAGGCTTACATACTATTCAACCAAAAATGTGCTCACAGGCAGTAAGGACATTGATCGTAACCAACTTAGGAAAGACAAACAGAAGAAACACTGTGCATTGAGCTCTCACCCTTGTCAGACAGCTCCATTCTGAGGTGGTTCCACACATGACAGAAGGTCTTCACTCTTTGTATCAGTATATTCCTTTGATGGCCTATTTAATAAAATAAATAAAAAATGACACACAACAGAATGTCTTGGTCAACAGGGCACCACTAATACTAAATAGGCACAGCAGGCAAACTCCCTCTCTCTTCCTCAGAGTTATACAGGGAAACCATAGAGAGCATTCTGAGCAGCTCCATCTCTGTTTGGTACAGCAGTACCACCGCAACAAACTGAAAGAGTCTGGTAGCATATGATTAAAACAGCTGGAATCATCAACAGAACGTTGCCCCCCAGAGGCATCTTGTCAGCAGGCAAGGATCGCCTCTGTTGACCCCTTCAATATAGGGTATTTTCCATAAGTACTGAGCACAACTCTTCACACCCATCATGTGTACTCTTCTCAGTGCTCCTGTCTGGCAAATTGTATTGCATCATAAAAGCCTGATTCGGCCAGACTGGGAGACAGCTTTCTCCAACACCTGCCTGCCCCCACACCCCACCACATACACACATCAACAGTGAACTGACTCATCTTACCACCTTTGCTTAGTTTACTCTGCAGGCTCAAACACTCAAAATGCATTCACGTTACTCTTGTACTGTCTCGTAGAGTTTTACTATATTGACCATATATTTGTACTGAACTGCTGATGATCATATACTGCACACAATTTTATTCCAGTATTCTGACTGTAATTAATCATACAATTGTATATCTATTTTACTTTATATTTGTGGTTTGTTTATATGTGTAGTCTACGTGTCTTTTTGCACACATTTAGAGAAAAGGACATCGACTTTGACTTTGACAGTACAGATAAAAGCCTGAAAGGCTTTGAATGAGCCAGATTAGTTGCAAATCCTGTTTGGCTGCTCCTACCTGCAGGCATGCTTTGCAGTAATGCAGCAATTGTGTGCCTGATGGACTCAGAATGAGCAGGAAGAACCCTCATCAGATCAGACAGTAGCGCTGCCAGGTCAGGGAGACGGGCTAGATGTCTTATACACTGCACCTGTCACACACACACACACACAGTTTTAGTTATTCTTCGGACAACAATAACAAAAAAACACAATAAATTACACACTATTAAAAATTTGCACATTATTATTATGAGCTTCAACCACTGTGGTCTTTGTCAGTACCAATTTGCTCACTGGCACAATTTCAACCATTTGGATTTACTAATGGGAAACACTGGATTCTTTATTGCAGTCATTATGGATTCTTTACTGAAGTTTATTGCAGCCTTTCTCATAGATCTTAGACCAGGTAGTCCGTCAGTAATGTAAAGACTAAACATGGTGCGTTTATCTATTTAGCAAAACCACTAATTGTGTTAACTGCTAAATAAATTATTTAATATTTAAAAATAATATATCTATAGTATTTATATCTTCCTGCAGTATTTTGCATATGGAGTGTAGTGTGTAGTGCATTTAGTATTTTGTATAGAGAACTATTCAGAGTATTTACACAGAGTTAAAAATACCTTTTGTCTTTATATTTCATATCGCTCTACTCTGAGTGACTGCGTTTTCATAACAAGCAGTTCCCTGCAGGATGAGTTACATTTTCTGATGTAGCCTGGACTCACTCTTTTGATGAACAGGGAAAGCAGGGGGACCAGCTTAACGGCCTCTTTCTGGGCTATGAGCTGGGAGAGCCGCTCCACAGTTAAGGGGTCCGGTGGGATCCAGAAGGCCGAGCGGTGGCTGGGACAGTGGGAGGGTAGGGGCAGGAGGGTAGAGGGGTCTCCCTTTAGAACCTTAAACAGAGTGCTGTCAGAGAGGTTGTCATCAGCCGCTATGCGCTCCTGAGCATCACTGAGCTGTCTGTTCAGATCCTGAATGTAAAGACAGAGCATAAAACACATTGGCTTTGACAATAGCATGTCAAATGATGCAGTAGCTGATCCCGCGATGAAGTTACGCTAGTTTGATGAAGTTAAATAATAACCCTGAGGCAGCAGTTTTTAACCAGACGTCCTCATGCGGCAGGCAGCAATTTATATATGCAGCACTTATCCGAAGACATCTTCCTGACACTGAACTTAGTGGTGCATGAAAGATTAGCAACAGGTCTCTTGACCATAGGGGGACTGGGGGACCCAGGGCTCTTCGTCTCGGCTGTTATCCAATAGGGCAAAAGTAATGGGGGATGAAACGAATGATTCTGAAATGCTTGTTCCGCAGCCCATGCTCTTGGCAGTGTCTTTAGGAAGAAACAAACTGCTAACTCTGACTGTCCTCAAGACTGGACCCAGGCTATCCGAGTTTTCATAACACTGGACCTGCACCTCTCTTCAGTTGTTGAAAACAGTAGATTCCAGCATTCACCACATGTGCTGGAACCCCGATAAGAAGTGCCGAGGCGACTTTTTAATCCCAATGTTTTGCCTAAACTGTGAGACAAAGTGAATGCTGAGGACTTCAAACTTCACTGCTCTCAGGTGGAGGTGGACCTCCTGTGCAACATCACGGACAACTGGGCATTTACAAACCTCATTCTCCAGACACATGTGTGACAGCAACATTTATCAGAAATACTACAACTTAGTGGACATTTAACAGACCAAATGGCACCTAGGACAACCAAACTCCAACATTGTTGCAGTAGAAGCGGCTCTGTGTTTTAATGTTTTCATCGTTCCAAATTGTAATAAAACCCATAATTATTTCACCTTTTTTGTTAAACAATCTATCTATTAACAACAAAAAAATACAGTAGGAACCCAACTGTTGCTCAAAAACTGAGGTACGAACTGAAACATGAATTTGAAGAACCGGTACACCCCTATACACAATATTTTGTTTCCCTAAACCGACCTTTATGACAGGATTGATGACCGTCTTGCAGACCTCCTGCTCCCACTGCTGTCGGGCCTGACGAGAGGAAAACTGGTCCGGCCCTGACTGGACCCCAGCTGGCAAAGAATAAAAAGAATTTTAAGAAATGTAATGTGCCATTCCCTCCAAATACATTAGATATTAAGGACCTGAACTGCCATACGGTATCAGTATGAACAGTGAAGTGAAATATAAAAACACTGGGTTCATTCTGAAGGTCTCTGACAGTGAACCAGTATGAATATGTTAATGGACCTGTGTGGTTATCTGTAAAAGCCTTGAGGATCAGATGGACAGTGATGGCCGTGTCATCGCAGTTCAGATTCAGAGTCCTCCCAAGAGCCTCCAAGTCTTTCTCGAGGTGATGCCACAGAAACTCGTAGACGTTGGAAACAGACGGGTGGATCATTGCAATAACGCCCTGCAATGTGTTCCAGAAATCATTATCAGCATCCATTCTGCATCCATTCTTCCATATTCGTAACAGGTCTGTAAGAATCTAAAACACTACTATGAATGACCCTGATATCGGTGCAACAAATGATTCCCGTTTACATTATCTTATAAGCTGTAATTATGCCAAAATTAATTATAAACTGTAATTTTACAAATATTAGATTTCCCTCTGTGTGCCAACCGTCAGTAGATTAAAATATTTAACTGTGATTATCCTTATGCCATGGTTTGCCATTGTTAAGTCTGTGCTAAACATACTGTTTTTACTACTCTTATCAACAATGGAGTAGAGATATATGTTTGCTTTGAAAAGATTTATGTTAATTAATGACGGTAAATACTTTCAACATTTAAAACAAAATCTTGCACACATACTGCATATATATTAATGCTTGGCAATGATTACAATTTAAATAATTAATCACTTGCTTTTCTGCTATTAATCACATTGTTTTGTTCAAAATTAAATCATTAATTCAAAACTAGTGTAGTGCGGAACTTCCTTTTAAAAGTACAGCTAAATTAATAAAAGTTAAATACATTTGGTTTGCAAACACTTTAAACAAATAAGGAGCTTTTTAACAGCAGTGTTCCCTTTAACACAGTCACACAGTTTCAGTTCAAATATTTCTGTGAATCTCAACTTTAACTTTAACTGTAATCAACTAAAATATAAAACCACTATACAAATAATTATTTGTCATTGGAGAGCCTTCAAGTTTTATCTAGTTTGTTATAAAAAAAAAACATTGGCTGTTTTATATACATATATATGGATGTATATAATGGTTTAATACACATTTAACACTGTCTATGGTATATATATATAATTTTTGTATTAAAATGAGCTTAGTTATATTAATGCATGCTTTTATTGTACCTTTAGTTTAAAATTCATTTAAGATAGACAATTGGATCTAAAGGACAATGCTTGGGTCTAAAGGACCATACTGATTGCACTCTTCATACTAAACTGTACTTGGACAGTTGCTTTATTCCGACTGAATGCATTTATACCTGTCTGTGGAAAGTGGATCCCTGCAGCATGGCCAAATGCAGGCAGAGGCGCAGAGTGCTGGACTGGGCCATGGTCAGGTCTCTGTCTGGGGCCTCAGATCTGCTGCCGGCCTGCCCCAGGATATGGCCTGTTCGAGTCTGGTCACGCATTCCACTGCGAACTTCAGTGAATCCAGCCACTGGATGGTGGTTCAGGCCGCCTATCTCTTCCCCACATATGCACCGTGACACAACCACTGGCCTCCCACACTTACATAAGAAGAGTAAAGCACATATTGTTTACATATTCATAGTTTTCACTTCCATTTCGGTTATATCCAAAACACAAAAATGTCTGAGAGTGCTTTACCCTTGGGCAAAATTTTAATTAACTAATAGAAACATGGAAATGAATAAACAGATGCTACATCCATGTATATAAACATCAAACGTAAAAAAAGTTACAACTTTTAAGAACTTAAATTTGCTTGCTGGTTGTTTTGTTAAAACCCCTTTTATATAAAGAGTTCACATGAACAAATGTACAATGTATTCAGTGATGAAATGCAACTCACCTCTCCAACCATGGTTACATGACCTTTTGGACATACTACAAAAAAAAAAAAGAAAAAAGCTGTTTAATGCCTCAGGAACTGTGGCTAGTACTAAATGCATCCTAAAAGATAGTTTTCCATCATTATCACTTTTTAAAATAGGACCAGATGTAAGACTACATTAGTTAGAAGATGAGTTATTATAGTGATTGCTGCAGGCTACTTTACTTTAGTATTTTGTATTATTACCATGATTGTTTTTTTCGTTTGTTTGTGGTTTTTTTTGGATTACTCTTGAAAACTGCACATTTTCCAGAGATCAGACTGACTTTGAACTTTCAACATGGCGGAGAGCAAAGCGAAAGTCGTGAATGGGAAGTGTTTCACCCATATAAATAAATAAATAAATAAATAGATACATAAATACATACACACATACATAAATAAATAAATACACAAATAAAGAAAGAAATATTGCTGTTGTTAGCCAATAGTTTGCAGCTTAAAGACATGCACCATTTTAATGACATCTGGGTTTAAACCTAAGGTCATTTTTAGACATAACGTTACTGTTTGGTTTTACCTAGCCTATGCTAGCAGCAGTGTCAGTGGAGGAGATCTTTCTAGAACTTTGAGGTCGTCTGCCAAACTCTTTATCAGAGGGAGGAAGAAGTCTAAAACTGTTTTGTAACAGCTCAAGACAAACTTTGTGTCCGCCATGTTTTTCTCACTACAACAACAACAGCAATTAAACACAATGTAATATCCTCCGTACAGCTGGGAAGGATCAACTTTCCCTAAGCAAACCAACAAGAAGATACCTTTTTTTTTCCTAATAACTGGTTCCAGGTTTCTGCTCAGTGCCTCCAGTTATTAAGTGAATTAATACAATCGGCTGTCCACTGCTTCACTTAGTGAATGGGTTTTAATACAGAGGAAGAGTTTCGCCCTGTTCACATATGACCGAAAAGATCACTTTCACCCAAGAGTGTTCAGTTAATGGGCAAGGCGGTTTTAAAGTAATCAAACGTTTATTTCAATGGATGCCGCAATTGAATCCAGTGATATTTTCAACCGGATGCACATCTGGCCCTCGGTGTTCATTTCAAATATCACTATCGAGAAGAGTCAAGATCTACGTCTTATAACTACCTCATTACACTTCTCCTTTTCAGACTTACAGTACTTCCTCAGCTTTTCTTTAGTCAGCCACTGGTGGACAATGTTGGCGTGGTCATCTGGCATGGTAGGCAGGAAAGCCTCCTGAAGAAACACACAAAAAATGACTAAAGTCAGACATTTTTTAAAAATGATTTATGGTTTTTGCCTATATAAACATAAACTGCAGTTTAATCCGTTTTCGTTTTTTGTAATAAATTGTTATTTTAAATAATGATGCAAATATTTGGAATCCATAATAAAATCTAAACCAAACTGAAACCCTAATAACCACTTCTGTGATTCTCTTTGATGGCACGTCACAGAAAACAACCCACTGGCGTTTTTTTTTAAAAAGCGGCATCAATATGGGGGAAAAGAGCAGGAGAGACAGAAGAGAAAGCAGCAGCAGCGTCATTATCGCAGAGTATCCAACATATGTTCAAAAAGTCTGCCAAACAGAGTAAGGCTGTTTTACCTCAAGATCTGATACCTAACGTTAGCCAATAGTTAGTTTACATAAACTTGATAAGCAACTTGACAACAATAGTAAATATTATTATGCATCAAAAGTGCGCACATTATGCACTATGAAACCAAACCCCTTAATTTTACCCCTTAATATAACCTTAATTTTTATCTTAATTTCCAATAAAGTAAGGAAAATTAAGTGGAAAAGTGCACAGATTAAGTCTGATTAAGGGGTAAAACTACTGA
>JBBKCR010040298.1:0-10000 GCA_037577295.1 Ladigesia roloffi
GTGTGTGTGTGTGTGTGTGTGTGTGTGTGTGTGTGTGTGTGTGTGTGTGTGTGTGTGTGTGTGTGTGTATGTGTGTAAGGAATAAGCAGTTACACCATGTAAAATGCACAGTTAAGGTGCTCTGATGACAATAAACCTACACATCAATATACCTGTACAAAATGATGTATAGAATGATGAAACACATTTAATAGGTTGTGTGTGTAATGGTTCTGTTTATGTATCGACATATCTGTGTGTCTATGAGAGAGAGAAAAAAACGAGTGAGAATCCAAAGAGACATTTGACATTTCAACTGAATTGGTGTGTACACCTGAGCAGGGGTGAGTGTGTCTTGTGTTGGTTCAGACTGAAGGGAAAGAGGGAATTACTGAGGTTTGACCTCCCTCCATCTCTCTGCTGACCTGTCACCTTCCATAAAACATATGAAAAATCCTTTCACACTCTCGGTAGACACCATACTGAAAAATAGATGAAGCTCTCGACACGCCGGCACCCTGAAACTCTGCGTTTTCTCTGCCGGACTAAGCTTTAGGTCAATGGGCCTTTAGCCCGATCAGTGATGCTGTCTGGGTGATGATTGGAAGCACAAGACCTTTCTTCTTTAAAGACACTCCACCAGTGATATGACCTTCCTTGGCTGTGTAGTGCATCTGGGAAAGATGCAACAGATATTAATAACTATTAGTTAATTTAAATGTCTCAAACACTTTTTTCTGTCCCAGTTCTGTCTCAAATCTGAGTTGATATTAAGTTTCTTCAACACAGGGATCTTTTTGAGTTTCTTATTGTTGGAATTCAAGTATTCTACACATCGCTGCTTCCTCTAGGGGTGCAGTGATGCAGTCAACTCCAGATTCAGTTTAGTAGACCCATCAAGGGTCACGCTTGGATATACTCATGATAGGAACAAACATGATTTGTTTGTGATCAAAATGAACTTAGATTGGAAAAAACATCATTGTAGAATTATTTTTTATTCCCTCTTATGTATGCGCACCAAAAAGCGGATTTCAATCATTTCTTGCCATTTGTCCCTTATTATGTAGAGTCTAAAATGTACCAGTACATTAAGATCCTGAATTGGTTTGAGTTCCACGAACCTGCACTGTCTCTGGCTAGTAATTTACGGCCAGACACAGAATAAAACACTGCTGTCCAGTTTAATACACCTATTCGGCTCCGGATTGTTATTAGCATTATTGCTGACACCAGAGACATTGTTAGGATCCTGAAACTTGATGCGCCTGCCTTGGGGGGGTCGTAAGTCATCAGTGATGATTGGAATGACAGATGGTTACATTCAGGGCTATTGGCTATTTAGTATTATTATTTTTAAGATTCCGGTCTATTGGAAAACAGTTCAGTTCTGCAGTCGTAGGTGCTTGGGCCTAATGACGACCCTGCCTGAGGCAATCACACTGCTGCTTTGCTTATGTGTGTCATATAATTGCTCCTCCTACGTTTTACCTGAAAGTAAAGTGATAGTCATTTATGTTGCACTGCATGTGTGATTTAAGTTTCATGACAGTAGTAGCATCCATTAACTGCATATTCATATATTACACTGTGTGGTTATTTATGATAAATAAGAACATTTATGTGTGTTTGAGTAAAGTGTGGACTGTTTTATTGCAGTAAGCTTTTGTTCCCAGTGAGGGCCATCCTGAGCAAGAGGAAGTGAAACTCATCTGTTTTTGTGCAGCCTAAGAAAAGTACGGTGAGTTGAGAGCATTGACAACATATGAACCAGTCAGTTCACTGTGTTGCAGGAGATGAGTCACTATTCCTTGATTTAATATAACCATTGCCATACAGACCAGAAATAGTTAGAAATCCATTCCTGAAAGTCGTAGGGAGAAACAACACTTCTTTACTCATAATATTTCTTCACCCTTCTGTGTTCAGAGTAAAGGAAGAGAGAATAATCACTCCAGGCATGAAAAAAAAACCATACATGCGTTAACTATGAGTCAATTGAAAGATTTTGGTGTCAGAAGTCATCTCTTCTACAAGCCGTTTGGATGCTTTTCTCTATTGTATAAGGAAAAATGGAAATTTGCACAGAACCACCCCTCATCTGTTGAGCCCCTACCCACCATTTGTGTCTGCTGTTTTTTCGAGCATACATAACACGCTGAGTGTTATGGCTGCAGGCAAAGGCAAGTAACTCATGAAGTGTTGTAATGTTGACTGCAAAGAACAACACAAATCCAAACATATAGGGCTGGATATCACCTTTGTTTTCTGCCATTTTCACGTGTGTAAAACGAGCAGTATTAGATGAGTGAGGTGGGATGGGTGGGGTGTGACCAGTGGCAGCTTATATGCATTTGCAAGTGACAGAGCCCGGAAATGACTCATTTTGAAAGTGACTGAAACTGTGAGTTTTACAGTAACCCCCACTTTTTTTAATGCAGGAGTTCATAAGTCTAACTTTGATTTTTGTACGTGGACATCCAAACAAAATTTCACATATAATTGTATGTGGAAATAGGCACAATAACGCAAAAACGGCAAAAAAATTCAGCTTTTTAAACCAATAAGTTTTTTTTCACATCGTTCGTTCTGAATGATTAAAAATGTATAATTTACTAATTTTGTAACTTAAATATTAAACTACAGCTACATTTCAATATGAAATATAATGTATAAATGTTTTTGTACTGTCAAGAGAAACACAAAGAAAGATGTCGTGGGATGGTTAAATACTGCTGTGGTTTGAAAGTGTGTTTGTTTAAAGAATAAATAAAATCTAAATTAAAAATCTGTAGAAAAATCTAATATGAAATATAATGCTATATACAGAAATGCTGGGTATAAAACTATATATAAGTAAACCAGCTAAGAGTTTGGAGTACATTGGTGCACGAATATAGGGGTGGAGGTAGCTCAGAGGGTAGGACATTTGCCTCTGGACCATGAGGTTCTGGGTTCGAATTCTACCACCACTAGGTCCCTGAGCAAGACCCTTAACCCCAAGTTGCTCCAGGGAGACTGACCCCTGTAGTTAGGGAATGGAAGTCGCTTTGGATAAATTTTGGATATTACATTATATTGACATTAGCAGTGATACTGCACATGAAGAATATTGCACATAAGACATTGAATGTTATTCTAATCCAGATAGCCTTATGAATGTGAGAATGGGGTAGAGAGGGTTGAAAATAGCAACAAGTGTTCTGTGGTCTGTAACTGTATATCTAGATACTGGACTTCTAAGCTTTTGAGTTGTCTGTATATGCATTTTTGGACAAGCCAATTTGGGACAATGTCTGTTGGAAAATCTGCTAGATAGATTAAACTAAACTGAACTGAACTCTCAAAAACCTAATAAGTGCATCACTACCTTATCTTGGTTGATTAAAGGAAACAAATGAAAAGACTTATAATAGATGTACTGGCAGCATTGCTCTAATGGACCAGTATGCTCCGATGTCCATCAGTATGGACAGATCCATGGCTGTCAACATCTGCAGATGAGCTTCTCACTGTAGGTGGGCTGGAAGTGCTTTATCTTCCAAGCAGCTCAGCTTTCAGCCCCGATCCTGCATGCACAAACCTGCCTCCATCCACTCGCTTGCTAACCGGAGCCGCTGGAGGACAGAGGATGAGGGGATGAGGGTGTATTGATGGGGCATTCGTTATGGTGGTGCTGAGGATTGTTGTTTTCACAATCCGGCTAAAAGGACAAGGCTAAAACAACAGGCCTGTTTGTTTAAGCAGCCCACCAGTGGAGCGTGAGTCAGTAGGATGGTATTACAGCCTGAATGTGACTTAAAACAAGCCCAGAAAATACCTCCTTGAAAAGAGGGTTCACAATACGTTTATACTCTTGACTCACAAAAGTTTTACGGAAGAGAGAATGGGGGCTAAGTTTCAAACGCTAGACAGACATTTTATTCTTTTGAATCAAATGACCACAGAGGCCTGAGGTGTGATGAGACTGGATTGGGTAACATACTGCTCAAGTTTTTTTATAGAATGCTTACCGTAGTTTTCAGTTCTAAAATGTGTGTTCAAAGCTTCTGTGTTAGATATACATGACCACTGACAGATTCTTCTCAAGTGTCTTGTCTTAAAGGCTGCACCTAGGGCTGTGCGATTTGGCCTAAAATCTAAATCTCGATTAATTGAAAATTTTAACCCGATTACGATAAATTAATGATTATATTATTTATTTATTTATTTATTTTGCCTTCATAGTTCACGGACATGTTTTGTAAAGTAAATATGCTCACATATTACAAGTGAGCAATTATCGAATGAAGGGTCAATTTCTTCATTTGAAAATGAAGGAAACACTCTACTATCTATGATCATTTATTGAACATCTGTGTTAAACAACTGAAATTAAAGCACACATTGCCTAAAATGAATAGTCACATTGTTCTTATAAACACAATGCACTTTTGAAACAAAATAAATTATTTTCAATGATTTTCTTAATTAAAAATAGTGACTCCGCATGTGATAGTATTTTTCAGTAATTGAAATAATCGACTTGGAAATTTTTGATCGATTAGAGGTTCTGAATTTTGATTACTTTTCAATGAATTGCCTAGCCCCAACTACACCATATGAACAAAAGTATTGGGACCATTACACCAACAGGGACTTCAGTGACAATACACATAGACTTTAATTCAGAGTTGGTCCCCCTTTGCAACTGTAACAGCCTTCACTCTTTTTGGAAGGCTTTTCAAAAGATTTTAGATTTTCTTTGGGAAATTGTGCCAGAGATTTCTGTTGAGCATTTATGAGCTCAGCCACTGATGTTAGATGAGAACACCTATCTCACAATCTCCATTCCTGTTCATCCCAAAGGTGTTGGAATAGAAAAAGTTCTTCTCCAAACTGTGTCCACAAATTTGGAAGCACAGTGTCATCCACAATGTCTTGGTATGCTGAAGTATTAGGATTGCCCTACATTGGAAGTAAGTGGTCTAACTCAAACGGTGATAAACGGCTATGTCCAAATACTTTTGTCCATATTGTATGCTCTTTCCTGCTTCAGGTGTCCCCTATTGTGACTCAACAGGGACTGCAATAGTACACTGCAATCAAAATATTTGTATTAAGAAAAAAAACAAGACACCATTGAAACTTGTTTAACACAAATCTGAATAAACATTTCAACACTTTCAAAATTGATGCTCAACTTACGTTGATATCAAATATGAACAAATGTCAGAAACATCAAAGGTGACCTTTACAGCCAATTCTTGCACATTCGAGTGTTTTTGTCAGTTTTTTCTCCTCTCTTATATGAGCACTCTGTCCTAAGGTTTATAAAAGACATCCTTGTCTATGATGTCCCTGATGTCTCTGCATAAAGACGATAAAAGGCTGTAAATAGCAACACATGGTAATTTGAATTCATCTTTGATTCCTCGTCACACCTGATGGAATTGTTCGGTGTAATCTGCACGCAGGATTTTGCTGTATGTGCCTCATCAGGCCACACATCTGGCGCTACTGAAGACTAATAACCAACTGGGTAGAAGCAAATTAGATTCAGGAGCTTCCCGCTGGAGCTTGGTGGGGCCACAGTGGGATAACTCTATCAGGAACTTGTACAGGTGTTATATCAGATAGCAGGATCTCACGTCCAACTTAGCATGGAATGAACAGACAAAGCAGGGTCAGGATATTTTGAGCATCCATACCAAACAAATTTATGCATATGAAATACAGTGTTACTTGGTTTTCTCTGTTATTTAACATAATTACATATTTAGATTGATAATTTGATATCTAGTTACATCCAATTTACATTCTGTAGGGATAGATTAATGTCTTTTGTGCTTTTTGTAAATTTTTTGATGGCAAATAAATGATAAGAACATGGCAAACATGCAGACGACTGGCTAGCATGTGTGGCTCTTGGGGTCCTAATATAAAGATTTATTCACTTTAAATAGCCTACATTGCATCATATTATGTCACAAAATAATTTTGAAGCTGCTATCAGTATTTAACACTTACCGTGTGTATAAATAGACTGTTTAGATAAATCTAGAGCAAGGCAGAGTGAAATAACATCAAGTGAAATTGTTTTACACCTTCTTTTACAGACATTATTTACTTGCTGTTTAATTTTTCTCATTTGGTTCATGCAGCAGAAACAGTAACTAGTAGGTTCTGTGTAGAGGGCATTTACTTATTTAACGTACACAAAACGTCAATTGACTCGGTTACACAAACTTTTTTACACAAAACTCATGTACATCCAACACAGACTGACCCAGTTTCACATAATCAGATGTATGAAACCTCAGAAAAACTTGTCATCCATGTGAAAGAATGAAAATGTTTCAATATGATGTATTGTGATATATTTTTGTCATATCGGCCACCTTTGACTAGTCTTTCTTTCTTATGCAAATTGACAGAACAGCATTGGTGTGAATCATTAGCATGGGATAGTACTTTTTTGTGCTCTGACTGATAACATTGTTGGGCTGTGTGAAACAATACCTAGTGGCACTGCACTGATGGACACGTCTTCAAGCCTTTGATGTGAATTTGAAAGGACAGTAGATGGTTTAAGGGTTTTTGTTCAAACTCTGCATGGTTGAAAATCTGTTTGTTTTGAGAGATAAATCCTAGCCCCAGTAAAACCGCAGTAATACTGAGATACAGTGGAGCTTTGGTCCTGATCTGGTTTGTTTTCTGAGTTTCTTATGTGGCCTTCAGTACTGAAGAATGGTGGAATGGAGGCTGCGTGCGTCATTAGCAGTAAGAGGAAGGGTCTTTCATCTGTACTTACTGATAACACTGTGTCGGGCTGTGTAAGGCCTTCCGAGAACCCTGCTCAGGTATTCCAGGAATTTCATTGCTTACTGTCTACTTCTAGTAATGGACAACATAGAATTTTGATTGTAATGCTGCGAAATGTGTTTTTCTTCTTAGGTTTATCAAAAAAACATTTGAGTAAAACCACCTTAAATCACTAGATTTCAGTTCTGTTCAATTTGCGCAGTACTTGTGTTATATGTCATTAATATTAATGATTATACACTATTGCTAAAAGTATTGGGACGCTTGACCATTACAACAACAGTGACTTGTATTCAAACACATTAACTTTAATGTGGACTTGGTCCCCCCTTGCAGCTAGAATAGCTTCCACTCAATGTCACCAAGCTCAATGTCAGCATAGGTATAAGGGGTTTAAACCCCAAATTACTGGACTGTAACCAAATACTTTTGGAATTTATGCTCCAGAACTAATCGTTTAACATCAATACCGGATCTCACCTATGTTCTGACCCTGATCAAATCCTTGTGTCAATCTTCCAACCTCTAGTGTTCCAACATCTGATGTAAAGCTTTCTTAGAGACATACAGGCTATTACTGCAGTACAGAGGGGGCAAACTGCTCATAAAAAACCTTAATAATAATATAAATCCGATATTACCTGTCTCATTTCATAAAACAAAACATTTCTGTGTAAATCAGACCCTTCATTTCCCCACAGTGAGACACAGTGGAAGGATACGCAGTAACATGGCATCTGAGTGAGGGAGTTTTCCTTTATCTGTGGCTTAGTTTTTATGTTTTTGTAGCAGCGTTAGGCCCGGTGAGAGACATGGACTAGAGTGTGTTTCCACTAACACCAAAATTCAAGTCACATCACTGGTGAAGGAACGGATCTGACTCGAGGACAGTCTACACGCTGAGAAAAGCACATCCTAGTTCAGAAATGTAACAAATATAAAGTAAAAAAGGGGTAGGAATTAATGAATCTTATGAATAAAAATAAAAAGATAGAGCCTACTGTTAATATAACTAATGTTCCATGCATGATGAACAAACAATGTATTGTGCAGACACACCTCCCTCCATACCCGCCACCATTTGGCATTCTGAGCAGGGATTTAGAGCAGCTGATGCAGCCGATGTTGTTTTGGAAGTGCGCTCTTGTTGGCTGAGTGTGGAGGTCTCACGCGTCCTCAGATCAACACTTTCACAAATGAGGGACATGTTCGCTTTTGTGAAGTGCGGATACCAGCGGAGGTCAGGCGTGTATGGGGCCATGAGAGATGTGATGTGTGTGTTTTGTGTGTGAGTGTGTGCGTGTGTGTTGCCAACCAAAGTGACAGCCCCTTAATTATACCATGGCGTGCTGGAGAGTGAGCGTGTGTAATTAGAGGAAGGGAAATGTTAATGCATTCTGTGGGGAGCTAATGGCACATCCTCCCCACACCCTCAATACACACCAATCTAACAATACATTTCTGTCTGGGGCTTCACACAATGTGCATATCTGTTATACTGAGCACACACAAACACACACATGCACACAAACCAGTGTCCACTCTAGACATAACCATGGAGACCTGTAGTTACAGAAGCGACAGAAGACTTTGATTAGGCCCTCCGTTCATGCCGTAATTATCTTGTTTGGGATTCTCGTGTTAGCGCTAAGATTGGGATGCCTGGCCATCACACCACAAGAGATTTTAATGATATTACATTCAAATGCATAGTCTTTAAAATGGAATTGCAGCTATTACAGCTTCCACTCTTTTTGGAAGGTTTTCCATGAGATTTTGGGCTGTTGCTGTGGAAATTTGTGCCCATGCATTGAGTAGAGCATTGCTGAGGACATACACTGATGTTGGATGAGAAGATCTGGTGCATAATCTCCATTCCAGTTCATTCCAAACTCATGACTCTGTGTGGGCCAGTCAAGTTCTTCCACACTGAACACCTCCAGACATGTCTTAGTGGAGCTCGCTTTGTGCACTGGCACACAGTCATGCTGGAATAGAAAAGGTTCTTCCCCAAACTGTTTCCATGAAGGAGGAAGCATGGTGTTGACCAGAATGTCTTGGTGGGCCAAAGCCTTAAAGTTAAGTCCTTCACTGGGCGGAAGGGATCTAGCCCAATCCCTGAAAACAGGTCTGTCCTAATACTTTTGTCCATGTAGTTTCACTGTGTTTACCTTTTTTCCTTTTCTTTACCAGCTAAGGAGACTTCCAAAACACACTGATGAATATTTCCACCATCTGTTTAAAAAGTGTCTCCATTTTCTCTTCTTCTTTATGTTGTTAATCTGACACAGTAGAGCCAATGTTAGCTTACTTAATTGTGTCTAACTAGAAATAATTGAAAAAATTTACAATTTTCAATTTCTTAATTTGTTGTTTTCAACTTAGAATTACTAATGAAGGAATCATTAGAACTCATTAGGTCAGAAGGGCTTGAGGTTTTCCCTCTGCTTAATAGTAGCTGTCTGCCTAGCAAGAACATTTAAAGTGAAAACAGATAATTGTTTAGAGAGAACCTTTCAAAATTTGGGTACAAAAATTTTTAACATGTTTATTCCTTTATCTTTCCATCTTAATACGGATTTAAAATCTCCTTATTTTAAATCTGTGGACACATGAAAGTGTCTTGCACAGCCATTTGCACAGGTGTTAACCAAAATTTGTGGAAACCTCTTGGGGTCTATGCACTAGGGGGCGTTGTTCAGGCTGCACTGTGCAGTAGAACTGCCATTCAGTAACGTATCCTGGCTTGGTTAGAGGCTGGAATCCAAAATGAATGGGGATATTTGTCAACAAATTTGTCTCATATAATTTTTAATCATTTTCATACTGAAAATTCTCACATTTTCTCAGACTATTTTTGTGGCTTCCTACAGGATTTTCTAATAGCACATGATGTCAGTAATAGTGAACAGCCAATTTGCCCACCAACCAATCAGCAGTAAAGTCACAGTCTTACTGACCAAAGTCTGAGAAAATCAGAAAAATCCTCTTAGCAATGATTTTTTAATGCACTATAATCTTTCCCTTTCCAACATAAAAGCTAGGTCTGCATAAATGGCCAGAAATAATTACAATTCTGGCTTTTAGTTGTTTACCCACGGTCATGATGATTCACTCGCTTTTGAAACTATGTAGAATGAAGTTGGTGATTTCTCTGCATGTGAGTGATTTTGTGTAAAGAACTTCACTAAAATGCTTTTGTAAAGCCCATAGACTT
>JBBKCR010040309.1:0-11211 GCA_037577295.1 Ladigesia roloffi
CTCCTTCCATCTACACCATGGTAGAACAACTTGAACCCCTCTCCTAAGCTTCTAGCCTTGCTACCTTTCCACCTGGTTTCCTTAACACACAATACATCCACCATTCCTTCTCTGCATCATGTCCACCACCTCTCTAGTTTTGCCTGTCATAGTTCCTACATTCAAAGTCCCTACTCTCAGTGCTACACTATTGTCTTTCCTCTTCTATCTCTGCCTCTGCACACGCCTTCCTCCTCTCCTCCAACAGTAGCCCACTTTCCACCAGCACCCTGTAGGTCAACAGCACCAGTGGCAATCATTGTTAATGCGGGCCTCGACCGATCCGGTATGAAATTTCTCTTTGTGATTCACATGTTTGATTTGGCTTAGGTTTTACGTTGGATGTCTTTACTGACACAACCCTCTGCATTTATCCGGACTTGGGACCGACACAAGAATCACTTGCTTGTGACCTCTTATGGTTGCAGTAGGCCACCTGTTGCTGTTGCTGCTGAATTCATCCATGCAAACAGTAGTGGGATTTTTTTGGCACAAATGGCTACAAACATAAATACATATTAATTAATATAACAATTAAACATGTGCCTTCATAAAATCCCCACTACAACCAGTAATTAGCCACACTTTCACCTCAAATGTGGCATGCATCAAGAAGCTACAACTTCAAATACATGTGGTGCATAATGAGCTCCTCTAACTGTTACGGACTGCAGGTCCTTTTGTCCTCCTCATTCAAGTGTCTATATTCATAGAATTTTACTTACTTAATGCTTTTTTAGCTTTTAGGCTTTTAGTTTAGTGATATTATAAACTCTCACATATTAAAATTATAATTCCTTATTAAACTCAAAATGAATTTTTTTCAGTGCAATTGTTCTGAAACTAAAGTGACATTTCAGCACTTTATTTTTCACAGAATATCCATAAAAGTTTTGCTCTCTGTCCTTTACAGGTGACTCCCACCATCTCTCAGATCTGAGGATTGTTCTGCTGGGATACAGAGATGCTGGGAAGAGTTCAGCAGGAAACATCATCCTGGGCAGAGAGGAGTTTAAGTTAAAGAGAACTGCTCAGTGTGTGAAGAGACAGAGAGAAGTAGCAGGGAGACACATCACTGTGGTTGAAGCTCCAGGATGGTGGAATAATGCAACTGTAGAGAACAGCACTGAGTTACTGAAACAGGAGATTGTGCTCAGTGTGTCTCTTTGTCCTCCAGGACCAAACTGTCTCCTGTTGCTGATACGTGTGGACACTGAGCTTAAAGAAGATTACAGAAACATTTTAGAGGGATATTTAAAACTTCTGACTGAGAGAGTGTGGAGTCACACTATAGTTCTGTTCACCTGTGGAGACTGGCTGGGAGACACACCCATAGAGCAGCACATTGAGAGAGAGGGGAAGGAGCTCCAGTGTCTGGTGGAGAAATGTGGGAACAGGTATCATGTTCTCAACAATAAGAACAGAGCTGATGACTCTCAGGTCACAGAGCTGCTGGAGAAGATAGAGGAGATGGTGGCAGCAAAGAGTGGACGCCATTTTGAAATGGACAGAAACATTCTAAAGAAAGTGGATAAGAAGAAGAGAGCAGAGGAAGAGAGAGCGAGAGAGAGGATGATGAAGGTGCAGAAACAGAGAGAGAACATCAGATCATTGATGGGTGAGTGTTTTTATTAACAGGGTTTATACACTGTTCAGTCTTTGTTAACCTCTGAAACACAAAGTTCCTGTTTCTGGATTTCAAATGTGCAGAATTAGGTTGACTTATGAGAAGTATGTTTATTTTTGGGCCTTTACCCGATTAACCTTCAGAAAGTATGAACACCAGTGTTAAAACACTGTCGTATTAAAAAACTTATATATCTAGAACTTTTGTGTGTTTAGGTCTACAATGCAGACTCTAAACATCACAGGAAGCTTCATTTCAGGATCATCTCAACAGAGATCTCAAACTTAAAAAAATCCTGAAACGTATAGTTTTAGAGCTTTAAAATTGTGTTGTTTAATACATTTGTATAGCTTATGGTAAAACAGCATAATAAACCTGCTCTGTGTGTGTCTGCATGGGTGTGCAAGAATGTGCATGAGAGTGAGAGTGAGAGAGTGAGACAGACTTAATTGGGATTGTACATGTTTGTACATTGTTCAATTTTTACTTTTTTTAAAACACATTTTATGATGATTTTATTGAATGTGAGCTAAAGTTTTCCTAAAGCTCTATGCATGTATTTTGGGGTCTTTTTACAATTAAAAATACAATTTTCGGAATGATATGCTTGTCCTTATCAACCATTAGAAACCAACTAGCATCACCATAGCGAGCACTTGGCAGCACCACCAGTTACCATAGCAACTGCTCAATTACACTTAAAAATTTCCCACAGAAAATTTCATCAGCTCTGTGTGGGACAGGATTACTATTGATGGTAAATATTCAACATATTTTATTATAATACTAATGTGTGTAAGCTGAAGTTTTCCAAAACAATTTACATACATGTTTGAGGATTTTTTCAGAAATTAAATTAAATGGCTTAATTAAAAAATATATTTTTCTTAATGGCTAGTTTGTGCTGAAAGTACAGAATACAAGATTCTAGAGACACTGCGAGTCAGAATTGTTCATACTAGTGTTCAGCGGAACCAGATTTTCAGCTCTAAAAGTTCCCTCACAGGAAGTTAAATAGTTACATTTACAGGAATAAGAACCTCAGCAACTAATTATCATCATCATCATCATCATCATCATCGTCCTCTTCAAGATTTCAAAACATTAATGTGTTTCCAGCATACAAACATCCTTTAATGTCCAGTGTTTTGCTTTTGTACAGAATAATAAAACACCTAACCCTACGAATATTTATTTCACAAAAAAATTTACAATTTATAACTTCATAATAAAAATAATACTTAAAATGTATTAATGAATAAAAATAGTAATAAAAAACCTCAGTATTATTAAATAAATTGAGATTAATAACTAAATAATAGCTCATAGTCCAAGAGGTTACGTTTGCCTTTGGTTGGGATTAGATTTTATTAATGGTTCTTATTCTGCAATCTGTTTTTTTATTGATATTCTTTACTGCCAGGTCCATTAGCTTTTAATAATTGATATTTGAAAGCTTGCTTATTTTAATTGTCATGTCTTTCTAAACTCAGTGAAGTTATTTCAGATGATCAGTAATATTTACTCTCTCCGTTACAGGTGACTCCCACCATTTCTCAGATCTGAGGATTGTTCTGCTGGGATACAGAAGAGCTGGGAAAAGTTCAGCAGGAAACACCATCCTGGGCAGAGAGGAGTTTAAGTTAAAGAGAACTGTTCAGTGTGTGAAGAGACAGAGAGAAGTAGCAGGGAGACACATCACTGTGGTTGAAGCTCCAGGATGGTGGAGTAATATACCTGTAGAGGAGAGCACTGAGTTACTGAAACAGGAGATTGTGCTCAGTGTGTCTCTGTGTCCTCAAGGTCCGAACTGTCTCCTGTTACTGATACGTGTGGACACTGAGGTTAAAGAAGATTATAGAAACATTTTAGAGGGATATTTAAAACTTCTGACTAAGAGAGTGTGGAGTCACACTATAGTTCTGTTCACCTGTGGAGACCGTCTGGGAGACACACCCATAGAGCAGCACATTGAGAGTGAAGGGTAGGAGCTCCAGTGTCTGGTGGAGAAATGTGGGAACCGGTATCATGTTCTCAACAATAAGAACAGGGCTGATGACTCTCAGGTGACAGAGCTGCTGGAGAAGATAGAGGAGATGGTGGCAGCAAACAGTGGACGCCATTTTGAAATGGACAGAAAGATTCTAAAAATTTTGGATGAAAAAAGAAGAGGAGAGAAAGAGAGTGTGAGAGAGAGGATGAAGGGGCAGAAACAAAACCAAACTATTATCACTGGTGAGTGCATTATTAAGATTTTTATGTTATACATTTGGCTGTAATATTAGGACAAACAATATATTTTATAGTAATAATAATAGTGTGTACTTCTAGACCATGGATTCAGCGTGTGTTTGCAGTTTTAGAACAGATGGTAGGAGGGGGGGCTGGGCTAAAAATCTGTCTGGGGATGTAACAGGGCAGTGACAGTACAGACTGCAGCTTGTAGAGCTACAGAGACAGTGTTAGTTTTTGTCTGTCTTTGTCCACCAATAATAAAAAAAAGACTGATGCCCACACAACAGTGTGATACATTTACATGCAGCACACTCTGCACAGACTTCAAAACTCTCCACTGAGGTGCTGACAGAGATGTTCAGCAGTTTTTGTTTACATCAGTGTTAATAGGACTGGGAACTTCAGGGTACCTCACAATACAATACAGAGTATATGCCTCACAATACCGATAATGACAGTATGGCGATAATCGCTATATTGCACAGGCATACCATATGAATTTAAAAAATAAAAACAAATATATTCTCTTATTTCAAATTTATTTTTCACTTAAATGACTTAGTCATTTAAAATGTGCTGTGTTTAGATGTTTTTTTTGTACTGTGACACAAAATATAAATTTAAACACAAATTCATGTCCCTTACAGTATTAACTTTTATTGCAAAATCCAGTTAAACCAAACATTAAGTGTCTTGTAGTGACACCATTAGTGCAACCTGAAGCAAATGAGAAGATTACCATCCATGAAAAAATTGTTGTGTGTAAAAATATGAAGTTGCAGTCACATGTTTTTGCAAAAAAGAAAAACCCAATCATGCTCATGTATTTAAAAAAAATAAAATAAAAAATGTGAGGTTTTCAAAAACTAGAACACCAAAAATAAAGCAAATTTTTGAAGTCCAATTTAAGCCATAAGTCTTTGTGCTCGAGACCAAGTCAAGTATCAATTTCTTGAGTGAAAATGTGAAGTCAAGTCTATGGGTGCCTCTGTAAAAACAGCTAAACAAATTTAAAGATGTAATTTTTCGTAATTTCGTGCAATTTTCACACACAAATTTAGTTCTAAACGTGTTTTAAAAACAAAATATAAACGTATTTTCCAAATGTAATGTAGAGCTCTAAGTGCTTAACTCTACATATTTAGAGGATATACATGGAGGATTTGCGTTAAATGATCTTAAATCTTAAGGATAAATATGAAAAATAGACCTCACACTGTAAATGTGAAGCTTCACACTTAGATAGTGCTCAGTGAACACTCTTGACCCCTCGTTTGCTATAATAGTGCCCTGAGATCTGGAGTTATTAGCCAAAAACCATTCACTTGGGAAAAAGTAATGGGACACCAGGATGAGGTAAAAGGTTTTTGGGTAATAACTCCAGATTATGACAAACAAGGGGTCTTTGTAAAAAGTGCGTGATTTAAATAAATAGTTCCATGAAATGAACTTAGTTTACGAGTTTTGACTAACGAGCCACAACACCCAAGTCCAAGTCAAGTCACAAGTCTTTGTGCGACTTCATTGTGACTCCAGTCCGAGTTTTAGACTCAACTCCCCGTCCTGGGGTAAACAAAGCAGAGTTGAAATAAACTGCAAGCCTGGTTAAATGTATACATACCATTTTCATATGTCCATGTTTTTACTCAAGATTAGCCGTTCAGATGTAACTGCTTTGAATGGTGATAATGTCCCCGGAAAAGTTTTGCTGGTGTTGTTTCTTCTTCAACTGGTGTTTTCTACCTGCTTTACTGTCATTGTCATAAAGGGCGCCACCTGACAGGCTTCTGTAGTTTTGGTTAAAAAAACGATATAGGGAAAGAGCATACTCGGACTCATTCAGGAGTCGAAATATCACAATATTTTGCCAAAACAGTATTTGGTCCCACCCTTAATTACTAATTATATATATAGGAACAATTCAGTAATGACAATGCAAAAGACCTTTTTCTACTAGTCTACTAATTTAATTTATTTATACTATTTTGCAGCTTTTTTGAAGTCATAAAGACATTAGAATTTTTTTTGTGACATTATGTCAACTTGTAAAAAAATATTTTTGTTAGCATGACTGTGTTTTCAGCCAAGACATGTTAAAGGTATGAAATATGCTGAAAATAATTTATTTAAACCGAGATTTCTCAACCACTGGGCTAGGGACCGCTGATGGGCCGCAAAGGTTTTTGATTGGGCGGCGAATCTAAAATTGAGACAGGCCATTGGTCCACAATTGGTTTTTTAAGATTATCTAATGTGGCCACGTGGGCCTTAGCAACATGCTGTGGTAGATAGTAGGGCCTTGATGTTGAAAAGGATGAGAACATTGATCTAAACCAAGGAATGGCCAGTAAGTTTAGACGAATTCCTCGATTAAAATTAAGTGTGTATTGAATGGAAAATTCCTCACATGACCACATTGGAGACTAAACAATTGTTGATGAATATGGAGTTAACCAGAAAACCCTAACTATATTAATTACCAATGTTTATTATCTTAATAATTTGAATATCTATACTGGCCAAACATTTCATTGTTTATGACCAGTTGAACTCTAAAAGTGGAGTTTTTCACAAAATAATTAATTGCATCATGGTAGTGGTCTGTTGTTTTGTGGCAAGTGTAAAGTAAAAAAGTGTTTTACTTATTTATTTAATTGTTTTTATTATGCCTGATGTTCATATCAGCGGGCTGAGTAAGTCTAGAAAAGCTTAAACCCAGAGTGTGTTATAGAACAGGCTTCCCCAAACTTTCTTTTTTTCTGTTTTCTAAAAAGTGTTCTTATAAACAGGATGTAAATTTTGTATGTCTTGAGTTGCAAATCAGTCCAGGGCAAGTCCAAGTCAAGTTAAGGGCTAGTCTGAGTCTAAAGCTAGTCTGAACGGAGATGTGATTTATTCTACTTGAGACCCAAATGTGAAGTGAGTCTGAGCTGCCAACTGAAGTGTCAGTCTTTGAAAATGTTTCTCTTTTTTTGCTTTGCAGGGAGTGGAGATGAAAGATCAGATACATCTTCTGCAGGAAGTTCATTCAGATCACGATCAGGAGACGGTATTTCTTCTACACGTTCCAGAGACTCATCTTACAGCTCTTTATATGACTCTTCAAGATCCATTCCTGAATCTCTGTACTTAGAAAGGTCTGATAGCAAGAGACTACCACCAAATTGTGAGTATTACAGATTTACATGTTTTTTTCTTGATTTTCTGTGATATATAGTGGGCAGTAATCTAGTTTTTTTCCTCCTGTGCTCTCTGTTTCATATTTTAACATCTACAAAAGTTTCTTGGTTTTCTATGGTAAATAGTTGGCAGTAGTTGTTACAAAATAGTTTTGTTGCTGTCCTACTACAGTGTTTTAAAACATTTCATTTCTTGTGAATAAACACTATTTTTCATATAACATTTTAATGTATGTAATTTAATATTTTTTCCTCAAATATTTTTGCACTTTTCAATAGCCATTTCCACTTGAAAGTGGAAGGGTGAAATTAATTGAATTATTTTGTACAGATCATATAATTTGATGCAATTTCATTCTTTAGTTTATGCTCAAATTAAAGTGTCTTTGATAAAGAGATATTCTAGTCTAAAGCTAGTCTGATCAGAGCTGAAGTTTAGTCTACATGTGATCCAAATGTGAATTGAGTGAGTGCTAACTCAAGCATGAATCTCTGAAAATATATTTTTTTTTTATGCAGGCTCATATTAATTTATTTTTTTTATTAAAGCGGTATATTATCTCGTAATCTATAAAAGTTTTCATGTAATCTTGTTTGTCTTTGTTTTCCAGTGAGTGGAGAGAAGTCAGATACATTATCACTGTGTAGTTCTGGTTATGGTTCATTCAGATCACGATCAAGAAACTCTTCAGTTTATGGATCAACACGTTCTGACGTCTCAGCCCACAGCACCGGATTTCTGACAACAATTCCTGAATCTGTTCAAAGTTCAAATCCTAAAGGAAGAGTTCAGTTTCCAAAACTTCCCAAACTTTTCAAACGGACAATCAGTAAAGAAGATGGTCTCAGTAAGGACACAGCTGCAGGGAAACCTGGAATTAAAGAGTGAACTGGAGGTGGAAAAAAATCCTCTATTAGCTCTTTGTATCTTTATATAATAACAACAATGGCAGTAAAATCCCTCCATAATTCAAGTGTAACCATTCTACACATTATTTTAAAACACATGGATTTCAAAGGTTATCCTAAACTGCACATCTTAAAGGAGAAATCCACTGACTTTTCAGAACATTCAACAGAATTCAGTGGTGATATAAGTGATTTAGGGTGGGTTTGGTAAGGAACGGTCTCAAGCAGGTCATCATGTGATCATGTGGTTTATTTAGTAGTGGTAATATTACTGCTGTTCGAACAAGAGACAGAAGTTTGATTCCTTGCCCAGGCATCCACTCCACCAAACTTCAGTAAGTCTCCTAACAACAGTTGCATGGTTTTTATATCATTTTTAATGTACAAAAGTAGATCTTGTTTTTTGTTTGTTTCATGAATTATGACTGTCCCATGTCTATAGCAGTGACAATGTTGAAGTGTAAAATGATATGCTTCATGTAAATAATTGATCAAATCATACTGTCAAAAGGTTAACGTGGCAAATGACGAGGGTCAACAAACTTCATTGATAAAGATTAATTAAATAAAATAATAATGAATAAGCCCTTTCTGCCAGATTCTTAATCAACCCACATCCATGGGAGTCTATGTGTGAGTCTATTTGACTGTTGCTCATTCCTTTACTCCAGTTATTATAACATTTTAAATAAAATTAGCTCTCAGGACCACTTGCTATTTTAGCCGAATATCCCCCTTGTCTTACTTCATTATAGTGTCTGAGTGAACTGCACATACTGAAGTTGGTTCTGCAGTGGAGGTACACTTGCTAAAATATAGTGGTAACCCATAGTAAAATTATTGAGACCTTTCATTCTTCCCAGTTCTTAATTTAGTTTTTCCTCCAATTAAAACCGGCCTACTCCGAGGCTGGCAATGATGGCAGTCATGTCTTTCAGTCTCTGTTCTGCATCCCCTTTGGCTACTGAATCCAAGCTTGTATTCACATCTTTATCAAACGGCCACTGAATGTGTTATTTTTACAGATCAAATGTGATTGGCATGGCATAATAATATTGGGTTTGATGTCAAAATCTTCTGCAGTTAAAATTTAAACTCATGTCTGACCAAGAGCCCCTGTACAAGCAGAATGGTCTTAAGTCTCTATTAGAAGCAAAAGGGAGGGGGCAGTTACTCCAGTGAACTACGCAGCTGACTTTTAAGTGAACTGTCAGCCATATGTATGGATGTGCAGCCTCGGAGAGAAAGGAAAGTCCCAAAAAATGACTAGAAAGGCCATAAATGAGATAATGCACATTCCCAGAACACCATTAAGGTGGGCGTTACAATGACATGTGGCAAAGTAGTGGTAATTCAATAGGTCAAGAAGGAACTGGAAGTGTACCCTGTAATATGAATCAGATGACGACTTAATCTGTAATGATTGTACAGAGATAAACAGGGAGGGATAAACACAACAGGTGAAGATAATGCCCCATGTATTCTATAGGATTTACAAAGCAATGACGATTAGGAGTTGGGCCTGCTAACGATCAGGTGTTTCTAAGCAAATCAAACAATATAACACCAAACACTCTTCATTGGTAGAACAGCCTGTATGAGATAAATTGAAATAATGCATACATGAAGGTTGAATATGTATAAAAGCTGGTGTCAGTGCCTGAGGAGCTCAGAAGAGCCGTGCCCAGGGCCACAGCTGAAGATCTCTAAATAAACCTGTCTGGCTCCTGATTCTTGGGATTTAGAATAATTGTCAAGATGATAATCGCTGATTTTGCACAGAACATTAAAAGGTAAGCATTTTTTCATTTCTGCTACCTCCGTAGATAAGCTCTGTGGGAATTTCAGTGCACAGGCGATGATCGGAAGAATTGCTTACCTCTTTTTTTAGCTACGCATAAAAATACACATCAGGTATTGTAAAAAAATTTAATTGGGATAATAAATCGGAATCAGAATTGTTTTATTTGCCAAATATATGTGTGTGCATACACAGTGAATTTGATTCCAGTCGATGTTGTCTCTGAAGCACAACCATAAAAACAACAATATAAACATTCTAAATATTATTTACAGAAAAGTACAGAATTACAGTATTGATATAAGAGTGTCATTGCAGTCCTGAGGTGTGAAGCAGTGACAGGTCAGCTGTTTATTAGGGAGATGGCGAGGGGAAAGAAACTGGACCAGCAGCTCCTGTGGGAAACTGAACTTCCACAGTTGTCTCAGGAAGTACATCCTCTGCTGGGTCTTTTTGAGGATAGAGGAGATGTTGGTTTCTCACTTCAGGTCCTGGGAGATGGTGGTACCCATTTACCGGACAGTCCAATATGGTGAGGGGGAGTAGTGATTAGGGATGTTTCGTATAGTCCACTGTCATCTCCACAGTCTTGAGCTCATTCAGAGGTGTTTCAGAGGTGATCTCCCCCAGCCTCACCTGCTGCTTCCTGTCTGTCAGGAAGCTGGTGATCCACTGACAGGTAACTGGTGACACGCTGAGCTGGGAGAGTTTGAAGAGAGGAGTTCAGGCACAATGGTGTTGAAGGATGAACTGAAGTCCACAAACAGGATCCTTCCAGGCTGTTTGAGATGTTGCAGGATGTAATGCAGTCCCATATTCACTGCATCATCCACCAACCTGTTCGGGGGTACTCCGTCTGGGCCTGGAGATTTTCAGGTTTTCTGCTTTCGAAACAGCCGGCTCACGTCCTGTTAGCGTATTCTGAGTTCCAGAGGGGAGGGTAGGGGGGTGAGAGGTGTGTTGGAAGTCATTGATTATGGACTGAGGAGGATAGGGGATGGGGGTGGAGGGGTGAGAGGTGTGATGGAAGTCATTGTCTCTGAGGATGGGTGGGTGAAGGGTGCAAATCTGTCCATCTCAAACCTGCAGTAAAATGTATTGAGCTCATCAGCCAGGTCTTTGTTTACTACAGCAGTGGATGGGGGTGTCTGTAGCTGGTAATGGCTCTCAAGCTATGCCACATTGACGCCAGGTTGGTAGTAAAGAAACATTCTCTAAACTTCTCAGAGTAGCTCCTTTTAGCTGCTTTGATCACCCTGGCCTCATGAAGATGTTGCACTTTTGGAGTGAACAATGGTTTGTTATTGTTGTATGTGCAGAAGCTCATCCAGATTACATTTACACTTACATTTACGGCATTTAGCTGACGCCCTTATCCAGAGCGACGTACAACAGTGCTCAAGTAATCCACAACAGTAGCA
>JBBKCR010040329.1:0-26818 GCA_037577295.1 Ladigesia roloffi
GTATCATACTCGTACTCGTCAAAAGTGCGTTATCCGTACCGGATACTCGTTTCAGCCGAGTATCCGGCTCATCCCTATTATGTACAAATAATTCTTTCTATATCCACTGCAGTAACCAATATTATTAAACATTTGTAATTAATTATTCTGTCCCAACTATAAATTATCTACTACAGAGGGCATCTGTTAGCTGACACAAAAGAAATAGAAGTTTACAGTTCCCTCACAGATTGTTGAGTCTTTCACTGACGTTCTTTAACGTAAGGTATATGGAGCAGGACAGGAAAGTGGAGCAGGACAGGAAAATAGGGTCAAAACGGAAACAAGTTTTCATTCCTCCCTCAGCCTCCACATAATTTTGAGATTCTGTAGAACTCCAGTCCAGGAGGGCCATGGTCCAGCACATTTTGGTGATTTTCATTCCCAAAAATACCTCTTTGCCAATTAATTTTCAGGTTTAATGAATGTGTTTGAGGAGAGAACGATCAAACTGTGCTGGACACCAGCCCTGGAGTTTGACACCCCTGGAAACAATCAGTCCATTGGACTTCTCTTTTATTTAGATTAGTGGTTAGCAACTCTGAAGAACTAAAGATCTAACTTTCTGAGAGGCAGTGGCGGTTCTAGACCAAAAATAGCAAGGGTGGCTGAGAGGGGACTAGTGTACGAACTACATGTATCACATTGGGAGGGGGGGCGGGGTTGCGGGTGTGTGCAGCGCTTTAAGTAGTCTGTCTAGAACACATGTAGCATTAGTTCTGTCCTTCGAGCCAGCGCATGTCGCGATAAGTGGGGATAGGAGCAATTCTAATGGGGCCCTGGCGCCCGTGTAGAACTGCCTATGCCGAGAGGTCAAGTTCCATCCATGACTGGCAACCCTGGTTCTGGCTTATAAAACCTTTCAGTCCCTGACTGTTAAATCAGAGAGCAAATGGCTGGTGACCCCTGATATAGGTTTTGGTTGTACATTCGAGTCACACCAGGTGCTGAATATGACACCTAGCAAATACCTGTCTGTGAAATATTTCTCACAGTTTACCTTTATTTGGGCTTAATCAATATGGCCATATTCAATATCCAGCACAGAAAGATAGGGGATATGCAAACTGTAGGCCTGTAGACACTGAGAATGGAACCTCTAAATGCCTCTGACACATTTAAACACAGCCTCGTCAACTTTGCCTTGGGGGGGGGACCTGTTCCTTCGCTTCATTAGCTCAGGAAATCGGTGAGACGAGTTTTTGGAGCAGTGAGGGCATCGCCTACAGGAGCTTACCTGGAAATCAATTCAATTTAAAAAAAACAATAAACAGAGCAGCTTATTAAGCTACAAACACTGATTATTTAAATAATTAGCTGTAGATGATTCTTCAAAGAGGTTTGACGTTAAATAGATTACTATTAAATAGTTGATTACTATGACATTTTTTCTGATTGTATCGTGAACCATTTAAAAAGCAGTTCAAATGGAAACACTCCTTATAACTTCAGTGTGAAATGGCAGCGCTTACCAGCTGTAAGTGCATGTGTGTAAATCTGGATTTTTGTGAGAAAAGTAGATTGATTTGCTTATTTGGACTATAGAGTTATAGCTTATCCTTATGTAGTACATCAACATGTACTGCTTGTGGCTTAGTGGTGAGTGTTGAAAACCTATTGTAAAAACTTTTGACTGGTAGTGCTGACTCACACACACAAACACACACGTGTTAAAAGCAAAACAAAACTGCAATATAAAATTTAGAAGGTCAGCTGTATTACACATCAACAGATCAACAGCAGCCAATGTGAATAAAAACAGTCCATCCTTGGTTCCTCTCGATGTGGGAACACACATTTACATTCTTGGACACTGAACTGACCAGCACATTTATTTACCAGGGGCACAAAATAACAAATCGTCATATATTACTAATCCAAAATCCTCTGATCACACTGAAATAATCTAATATTTTCTGTGCAACTGTTTAGTAAAGTCAATTCTCTTTCAAGTAATGAACACTCGTTATCAACAAAAGAGAGTAAAACTCTCAAAAATGACCATTAATCATCAAAGCTGATTTTAGTGCACAGTTTCCTTATCATCATCATCATCATCATCATTATTATTAGTGGATGGGCTCTCTGTGGCTGCTACTGGACCATAGGAATTATAATACAAGAAATCACAGTTAAATTAAATGGCACACTTAATGAAACACATGAGAAAAGAAGAACGACGCAGCAAAGCAGAGTGCATACATTAAAACAAGCAAGGTACAATGTTCACCAGAAGACTCATCTATACACTCAAATCAGCAATAACATTAAAACCACCTGCCTAATACTGTATAGGACCCTTGAGATCCCAGGTCAGCACTGACCTGTCGAGGACTTTATAAGTCCTATAAATATCTGTGGTTCTGCACCAGCAGAAGATCTGCATGTTGTGCAGGTGGGAACTCCAAGTGAGATGGGAACTCATGTTTCTCAAAACGTTCCAGGTTGGCAGAGTGTATTATTAGCCATTAGAGAACATGGGGTGAACTTGGTCTGCAGTAATGTTTAAGTATGTGGTCTGTGTCAAAGTAACATGCACATTAATTCAGAACCCCCAAGGTTTCCCAGCATAAAGTTGCCTCGAGTATCACACTGCCTCTGTCACCTCGCCTTCTTCCTGCTGTGTATACTGTTGCTATCTCTTCCACACTCTCGGTCGTCCACACGATTGAAAGAAAATGTGATCAAATCAGACCAGGTCATTATTCCATTTCTGAAGCTCACATGTTTGTTGTAGGCACTTTCAGTGGTGGACATTGGTCAGAATAGGTTCTCTGATTGGCCTGCAGTTACACAGACCCATACATAGCAAGCTGTAATGTATTATTTCATGCATAGCCAGCATCAACTGGGTTGTGGGCTTCCATAACCCTATCACCAAATTAAAAGTCATTCTTGGAGATATTTTGGTAGGTAATGACCACTGCATACCAGGACCACCCCACAAGACCTGCTGTTTTGGAGATGCTTTAATCCAGTATGTCTCAGATCTTATCGCACATTTTTTTGCATCTCACACCACACTCCTTCGAGAGTTGACACTGTAACCAGAACATCAGTGTCAGTTGTTTTAATTTTATGGCTGCTTGGTGTACCATGATACATTTATCTCCTATATTAAAAGGTAATGTTTCATAATTTCTGCATAATCCATAGACAATAGTTCATTGTAGGTTTGCCTCAGAGTCAGAAATGTTCAGTGGTGATGAATGGAACCAGACATCTGCCTCTAAATGCTCCCTCACAGAGATATTTCCTGAAGTGGTTATGGTTGCACTGCTGAGATGGGTTTTATCTAATGTTTTGAGATGCTTTTGGTCCTAAAATGAAACCCATTCATTGTGGAGGGATACAGGGTGCTGTCAGGCCTTTTTTTATACCATCATCAACATTCCATATAAACGTAGTGCATCACCGAAGGCCGAAAATAACTACAAGGGCTGTGTTTGTGTTGCAGGTGTCAAAACTACTGTATAGAAATCTGTCGGTAAATTTCTTTACAGTGAAGCATTTGAAACCAAACCCACTCTAAATGATTGTCTTAAACACAGAAAATGTAAAAAAAATGGTGGAATTGCCCTGGTCACTAGTCAGAAAGTGTGCTACAGTATACATAAATCATCGCTACATTCAACATCAGAGCTGACAGTTTCCACACAAAACTCATGAGCTTTAGTTCTTCATTTGCTGCTTTGATAACCATGTAAGGCTTTGGTAATCTACAAGCACACATTCAAAGGCAGTAAATAGAGCACTTTTTTTACAATTCAGCAATTCATCCTTCTTTGCTGGCCTTCGACATGCCGCTCTGAGCTTCTGACTCGAACAAAGGCCGGATTCCTTTGGCACACAGCACTATCAGCTGAAATTATGGCGGCCGACCCTCAAACATGAGGCTCAGCCAACAGCGAACACATTAGCAGCAAACAGTTTCACCATAAGCATCCTGCACAACTTCAACTAACAATCCAGGCCAAAGAATGTAAAACACATCTGAATGCTCCATTGCTCTGGAATCTCTGGATCAAGGTCTAATCCCCCGAAGAAGAGACCGAAAATACAACCTGGCACCATCAGTCCAGAAGATATAGTCAATTTATTAGAATGACCGATATCAAAGTATGGATAGGCACAAGGAAGACCTCAGATGACCCAAAACCAATGAGAACCCCCCTGCATCTGAATTTACAGAGTACACACAACTTTAATCTCAATTTTATAGCATAAAAGGGGGCTGGATGAATCTCAATATCAAAGTAAGAAACCCATAAAAAGCCTCACAGACAAAAAATTTTTCGAAACAGCTGCAACTTGAAAATAGAGAATAAAACCTTGGCAGAAAAGAAGAGGAAGAAAGGGAGAATTCTGCCCCTGGAGGAACCCAGAAGAAATAATCTGAATTTGACATTCACATTAGCAGAGCAATATCCAGACACATATCTGCAAACAAAACCCAGACACGGTTTGGATGACAGCTTACTAGATAGACCTCTGACTGATTTCACCAGCAAGCTAAAGTGTTTACGAAGTACCTCATATTAACATTCATTAGAGAAAAACATTTTCAGAGATGCTAAAATTTCATATTTCAGGTGATTGATATTTTAGAAAACCACTTGCTTAAAACAATTTAGTTAAGAACCGTTGATTTTTGCTGAATTTAGCTGGCTAGCTAACTGGGGTTAGTGAGTTCCAAGTTGATTGTGCCTTCAAACCAAATGAGCAAACTGGTAAGCTGCCTAACTTCTATAGCACTAGCTATCTAAAGCAGAGATTACTTCAAAATTAAATGTGCCTTCAAACAGTATAACATAATTTTCATTCACTTAAAAGCATTTAACAATGTGCTTACTGGCCAACTAGCTCACTTGCTCACTCATAAGCTACCTCTCACTTATACCCATTGCTGTGGAAGTTTTTTGGTTTTACTGTGTAATATGAATTGTTCTTGTATTCACTTCAATTTCACCGTCTGACCTCAGAGGAGCTAAATGATTTCTTGTCAGCGAGACGATGTTTGCATCAGTGCTGGTGTCACTTGACTTTGACTAATTTGACAGGAGTATTTTTTGTTGCACAACACCACAAGACTGTTGTTGTGTAGCAAAAATTACAGCTCTGCATGGTGATTTGCTGATGTTACTTTGATCAATGTCAGGTGGCTCAATAGTTTGTACGGAATCTAAGGATTTGTTTTCAAGCATCGAACAAAGTGAGAGGTTCTTGGTTGTGTGTGTTGTGCAATCGAGCATCAAGCACAGAGCTCACTCCATCCATCAGAAGGTATGTCAACCAATGGGACACAGCCAGAGTTAGATGCATAAAAATTTTGAGTGTAAAGGCAAATGTGTATCCTCTGTAATCATGAATCAATTAACCTGCAATGTTGCTTAGCAGAATTAAACATTTTCAGTGCTCCAAAACATACCAGTGTGACTGTATTCTTCAATAAAAAGTAGTCAGGTGGTGCAACTGTGTGGTACTACACACTGAAATATTAATATGAAGGTACAATCAACTTAGAAGTGAACTTGGGCCAAAGGTTGTTCGCTACTAATGTGTATAAGCTCGCTCGCTATATAATTGGCTCACTCTCAAGCTACCTTTTTCAATTTAAAGGCACAAACAACTCGGAGGTATCAGCTTTGCCTAGCTAGCAAGGTTAGCTAGCTAGCACCATGTGCTGACTTACTAACCCCCAACCTAAACATTTAATTTTGAGAGAAAAATTTATCAACTTGCTAGGCTGCCAATTAATGTTCCGGCATTAGCAAATCTTACAAAAACTAACAAACACCATGCAACATTCAAGATTGTCCCTTGCTGTTTACTGTAGGCGGGCCAGAGGCCTCACGTGTTTTGAGGAGTTGTGCTCCTTTTGCTTCCATACAGCTGTCACAGCCCCACACGGCCGCCGTCTCGGCTGTCAGCAGGTTATAGGCGGTCTCTGTCATTCCTGTACAAACCCTGTGGAACCATTTCTGACAGGAGGCCTCACACAAAATGGCCTCCTGGTCATCGTTCACCTCACTGAGGCAGATTCCGCATGGGTACACGGGCTCTGACGAGGAGGCGTTATTTGACCTGCCAGGATGGGCTGAAGGTTTCTTACTGGTAACAGCAGCGCCACTTCGGTAGGTGCTCCCAGGTCTTCGGTTCCTCTCAACAGGGGTTTCAATAAGAGCCCTGGGCTGAGGGGACTTCTTCAAAAGGTCGGCGCCAGGCTGGATCTTACCATTGACTTTCTCCACCCCTCCTTCAAGGCCAGCGGGAGTATTTGCCCTTTTCTTTCCTTTGGGCTCCACCTGGACATCCTGACCTCTGCCGCCCTCCTCGGAAATCTTGCTCTGTTTTCGTGGTGATACGGTGTTCTTGTTGTTTGGGGTTTCGTTTGGGTCTTGTTTGGGCATGGATGTAGATGTGTTGGATTGGCCAAAGTTGCTGGGCTGCTGAGGATGTCCAGGACTCATTTCCGGGCTGAGTTTGACTGTCGGTGGCAGATACCCTGTTCTCTCGGTAACAAACACTGGACCTGGGCCATTCGGACCACTCTGGTTTTGATTGTGAAGGGGCAACTGGATCAAGTTCTCTCCTGGGCCTGGTCTAAAGGGCTGACCAGGAGAAAGGTGTGCGCTGCTGCTGTTGTTAAAAGCTGGCTGATTAGGGAAAGTTGGGTTGTCGAGGTGACCATAGCTGAAGCCAGGCAGCCGGTTGAAGCCCAATCCCATCGGGCCCATTGGGTTCTGGGCAAATGGGTGTGTTGGCTGGTTTCGCAACTGGTAGGGACCCCCATAAGGAGAGGGCAATCTGTTCTGGATTTGAGGTGCCATTCGGGGCGGGCCATAGCCACCAAATCCCGGGTAGTGAGATGGGCCAAAGTAAGGATTGGTGGTGTTCAGTGGCTTCAGAGGGGGAGGTGGAGAGTTGTAATTGTCTTCAAAAGGATTAGATGCAACCAAGTGATCAGAGCTGGGGTTTGCCGGAGGAGCATATTCGGACAGTGGCGCAAAGGAGGGAGCCTACAGATACACAAGATTTAAAAACCCTTGGTCAAATAAAATGCTTCGTTGATAAATACACTACAAAAATGTACATACAGAATTTGTCCTGCATTTTTAAATGTATAACAGGGTTTCCATCCTAAGTCTGATGTAAAATTCCCTGACTTTCAATGATCAAAAAGCAGAATTTCCATGACCTCCCATTTAAAGAAATGTCCAAAATAACGTTTGGAAAAAAGGGCATTTAAAGGGGTTATTGATTTCAAAACTGAATTTATTTAACTGTTGTTGAATATAGGCAGCTCGGCGTGTCGAATAAACCAAACCAAAACCTCAACTCCCGTATTGGACAGAAGTATGTCCGAATTACATACTTTGCATTTAGCTGTCATATTTTTCCATCAAATATCTAGAAATGTACACTTGCCTGACATGTTTTATAAGTTAACGAGTGTAAGGACATTGCAAAAAACGAGTGTAAAGACTGCGCAAAATTATGTGTCCTGGAATGCTGCACATTTTTAAAGCGAGAGGTTTGGAGCAAAACAAAAACATTCCCTGGGAGCAAAGATGCGTAAATACACATCAGATTATTTGTCTCCTGCATTCAAAGATATTAACAAAAGTCCCTGATAATTCCCTGACTTGGCACCCAAATGATCAAATTTCCTGATTTTCCCTGTCTGGAAATGCCTTTACTATAATTCCCTGATATTCCAGAAATTCCCTGACCCATGGGAACCCTGGCATAATTTTGGTTTTAACTTACTGGAGTCATAAAACATCCCATAACTTTTGGCACAAGCCATATTAATTTTTCCACTCAATGTTAAATAAAGAAAATGAACAGTAAGTGTTTGCTAAAATGTGAAGAGTTGTCTCTGAAGAGAATTTATACTTCTACTTTACCAGAAAACTTTGTATGCTCCAAAAACACTGCACAAATTTACAGTACTGTGAAAAACCCCACCCTTCTGATTTCTTTTATTTGTGCATATTTGTCACACTAAAGTCATTCAGATCTTACCCAACATGTAAAAGCAGACACAAAGAACCCAAGGAAACTCAAAGCATGGTTGTAAGCATTTAATTTTTAAAGTAAATCAAACAAGCAACATTTGCAAACAAGCTCTTCCGATAGCTGGAGAACAGTCCACTGTGGGCAGGTTTTGGCTTTTGATCATTTATGGCCCATTTTTGGCCCATTTAAGGTCTGCCACAGAATCTCAGTGCCTTAACTAAGCCATGTTTGAGAACTGGACATGTTTGTGGTCCAGTTTGATGCAATATCATTTAAAACTGGTTACATAGTTAATTAAGCCATTATATTTGCAGGCCAGTTGGAGCTTTTCTTTCTATAAATGAGATGGTGATTTGAAGAATGGTCACTGTATTCCATTTTTCTCTAAGATTTGTGTCAGAAGATCTGAAACTCTACAGTTTACTTTTCAAGGCACTGTAGGTAGAGTGGATAATTACCTTAAGCTGTTCTTACCTGTGAACTTGCCTTGCGTTTCTTCTTATCTGGGCTCCCCAACAACAAGCCTGGCCCCCCTAGACCATCCAGACCACTGTCTCCCCCTACGAACACAAGCAACAGGTTCCCACAGGATCATAAATGAGAATGTTTTACATATACACTGCTTGAGCCACCCTTCATTTCTTCATATTTTGCTTATAAAGATTGAGGTTTTTTTGGGTGTTCTTTTTATTTTTTATGTAGTTTTAAAGAACAGCTCTCCGGGCTTCCTGGAGGATTTAGAACTTTCTCATTTTCAGTCCAATCCAAGAACATGAACAGTTTCAGAGCCGCACAGTGACATTCATTGGAATAGTTTCAGTATAACAAGTAACCTCTAACTTAAGACCTGATTTAGTGAAGAAAAAATTGCTTATGATTCCAGGTGATCAGGCGGTGATCAGTACACTGGTGGTGCTGAAGGCTGAGTGGTTGGAACCCCTTTATCTAGGCTCCTTGATTGGGCACTTGGCAGCCTGTCACAGTAAAACATTTGTTCACATACATTTCACTTAATCTACTCAGTACAGATTGACTGGAATATAATAGTATTTTTTAATCAAAAAGGTGATTCAAACTAAACATAAATAAATAAACTGGTGGCTCAAGATTTTTTCATGGCACTGACATGGCAGTTCTAGTCTTATTTGATGCTCATATTTTTGTGTGTACATTCAGATTTATGTGGTTGCATTTGATGTGCAAGAGAGCAATTCATTCCAGTGTGTACAGAACATACTAGATACCACTGGAATAAACTGACCAAGTTATACGGCACCATACTGGATCATACTAACCACACTATTCTGGACCATTCAAACCGTTCTGGTTACTACGACCATCCCGGACATAGGAACCAGACCATACTAGACTACCGTGATCAAACTGGACAATACAGACCAGATAATATGGACCAGAATAACCAAACCATGCTGGACCATATTGATCACACTGACCAGAAAATACTGGATTACACTAAACAAACCATACTGGACTATACTTGACTAAACTGGAAAATATTGATCATACGGACCAGACCATACTGATATTATTGACCAGAGCATCCTGGACCTTACTAAACTATAATGAGCAGACCATACTGATCATACTGACCAGAAAATACTGGGGCATACTCATCAGACCAAAACTGAACTATACTGGTCATACTGACCAAACCACACTGGACCTCACTAAACTATAAAAACTAGACCATACTGACCTGACCAAACTGGACCATACTGACCAGATCATACTGAACCATACTGATTACATTGACCAGCCCATATTAAAAACTAAATTATGTGTTTGGTCCAAACTTGCTTGTTTTCCTGGCCTGATCAGCTGCAGAATGCATTCCAAAGTTCACAGCAGCCTCGTGAAGGTCTGGATCACGTTTCCAGCCGAGCTTCTCCTTGGCTGTGATGGGACGGTCTAACCAAAGGGCCTCCAAAAACCATTCAGTCCGGGAGAGGCCTTCAAGGCTGAGCAGCTTCTTCTTTTACACTCGCACATTCACACATACACACGCACACAAGCTCAGCAGACAGAGGAGAAAAAGACAGAGATCGCGTTACCTCTGTTTCTTTTGAGCGCAAAGGAATCTTTCTCCTGCTCCGTGGACATTACAGGTCAGCTCACATGACTCGGATCAAACAAACGGACAGAAAACCGAGGATTTAACTTTCTGATTTAAGTGCAGTCAAGTCGTCTTCCCACCTCTTAAGCAGCAATCACTGCTATCTGCGTGTGTGAGTGAGAGAGAGAGAAGGAAAGCTTCACCCTCCAGTAAACTTTGGGAGGAGCGGTCTGGTTTGACTTCCTTCTCCTCTCCCCCGGCGGGGCAGACGGGCCGGAGCTCAGTGCCCAGTGCCTCCCGCGGACCCCCCGCTTCGTGTCGGGACGGCCGAGGCTCTGCGGGGGCGTGTTTTGGGGGGAGTGTGTGCAGTACGCCCCGCAGAAACCCCTCCGCCGGGCCGCGTGTGAGTGTCTGAACCGCTGCGTTTGATGTGCGGTAGTTTCCGACCGAGCCGCTCAGGCGCCTTCTTCACACCCGTATTGCGGCGAGGCCCGCCTACAGCCCGCCTCCGGCGCTCTGATTGGCTAATAATGTCCCGCCTGGCGTGTTGTGATTGGCTATGGCATATTTTTATTCTGTTCTACATTAATAAAATAAAACAATTAGAAACAGATTAATATAGTGTTTTTCACTTACAGTTTTGTCGCTAACAACAACAATATATTATATATATATATATATATATATATATATATATATATGTATACGTATATGCTACATTAATAATTGTATTATTTTCGTGTGTGAAAAAAATTTTGTGAAATTATTTATATATTTCGGACAGTTGGGTCCTGCTTGGGGTGTGATGTTTGGCTGCGGGGAGAGAATCGTTTCTAATACATTAAATTAAATTCAGTTGGAAATATTTTTTTATTTATGTGTCTAACTGCAAAAAATATTTACGCTGGTGTAACGTTTGATTTATCATTTTAGTATTACAAATTCAAGGTTAATAACTTTTTGTGGCAGGACTGGAAGAGTTGGACCCTGTTGCCATTGGCAGTACTGTGGTTCTGTGTTATGATTGGCTCAAAGGTCCTCCCTCCTGTGTAGGTAGTCTAGTTTTGTCTTGTAACTTGTGTTATGATCTGACAGCGTGTATGGGCAGAGCTGAGGGTCCTAATCTGCTTTGATTGGATAGCTGCATATTATATATGATTGGCTGATAGTGTCTGGCCTCCCGCACAGTGATTGGCTAGCCTAATTTTGCCAACGAGGGAACGAACTACTGGGCGGGGTTTTCAGAATACGGGTAGGGAAAAAAAATAACACGTCTCTGATGCAACACCACGGAGGGGAGCGCATCATAACACCATCATTAATGAATCACTGTTCATTTCTGTTCGAACTAGTTGGACTTTTGCATTAGGACGCCTGACCATTACACCAAAAGGGACTTTAATGACATTGTATTCAAATAGATAGTTTTTAATATGAGTTTGGTCCCCCTCTGGAGTTTCTGCGGGAGTTTGAGCTCATTCGTTCTGTAGAGCATTTATGATGTCAGGCACTGATGTTGGACGAGGTCTGGTTCACAGTCTCTGTTCCAGTTCATCCCAAAAATGTTGGATTAAGCTGAGGTCAGGCCTTTGTGTGGACCTGTCAAGTTCTTCCACACCCAACTCATCCAACCATGTTTTTGTGGACACTGTGACATAGTCATGCTGGAATTGAAGTTGTGTCCAAAGTTGAAAGTATGTCAAAATGTCTTCGTTGTCAAAAATGTTTTGGTTTGCTGAAACATCAAGATTGTCTTAGCACAGAACTGAAAAACAGGCCTGTCCCAATACTTTTGGACAGATTCTGTATCAAATACACCACACTGCTTTCAGAAAAGGCATAAATAATCATTCAAAATATATATATTTTTTTCATGTGTCCAGAATTTGGAGGAAACTGGGACTGGTCATGTGTACTCATTAACACTGTTTACCACTGGAAAGCCTGATGGTAACTGAATTGTTTAAAAACATATAAACAAGCATGTAATGCAGATATTATGTACACGTAATTAAATTCCTGTCTCATATCAATGTTTTCCACTTCACTGCTAACACAACATTTGCACAATTTACAGATTTTAATTAGTGATCGGCCCATATTGATTTTTTTTTACTGATACCGATACCAGTTATTTGCATGTTTATGTGCCCAATAACCGATATTCAGAAACGATATTTATTTACTAATACACTTCTATTTTTGACACAATTATTACAACACCACTCAACTGAACAAAGTGATTTATTTATAACAATCATGCCCTCCTTGCGTACAAATCAAAACTAGGAGTCTGAAAAAAAAAAACTAAAAAAATACAAAAAGTCTTCAATGGTGCATAAAATACATATCAGTAATGTGTGCAATAATAGCTGTTATGTTTAATAAAGTTCACTAAATATAGGAACGAAAGTAAGTATATGCATATAATTTCTGATAACTGCAGCATTACTTATTAAAATTATGAACATATAAATATATTACAGAAATATTAGAACTATTACGTTGTAAATATCCCTGCTAATTAGGAAGCTAACGCTGTCAGTTTAATAATAGCTTTTTTGTTTTTGTTTATAGGTGTCATGGCTGGGTTGCTTGGACACATCTCTGGATTTATCAAACTCTGGAGTTTTTTTGGTTTCTCCTACATCCGTGATTATTTCCACCTGAAGCTGTGCAGCATGTGAGGATGGTTCTTCTGAGGTTGCTGCCCCACCAACAGTACTGTAAGTTGGAAAATTGTGCTTTCCATCAGGGGTCCACCACATTCCTGGGTTTTGTGATAAAGCATAAGGGTATGGCCATATATCCCCAGTAACTGGGGGCTGTGTGTAATTGGCTCCTACCCAAGATGCTTAAGCAGCTCCAGCTCTTTCTGGGGTTTGCCAATTTCTACGGACAGTTCATCAGGGGCTTCAGTTCAGTTACGGCTCCTCTTACCACTTTCATGAAATCATCCTGTACACCCTTTCATCCCAACCCTCAAACGGAAAAGGCCTTCACTAATTTGTGCCAACTTAACCCCCATCCTCTTGCATCCAGATCATAAGAAATCTTATTGAAGTGGATGACCCTGATGTGGGCATAGAAGCTCTCCTGTCTCAGTATGGTCCAGACTTGGAACTGCATCCTTGCAATTTTTCTGCCCTCCACTCAAAACCGATATGGTGGAAGGGATCGTGAGCTGTTGGCCATCAAGTGGGCTCTGGAAGAAAGGTGTCACTGGCTCCAAGGCGTCGGTGATTTGTTGTCAGAATGGACCACCAAAACCTAGATCCAATTCATTATCTTATGCAGTTGAAGGTGCAGTGGGCCCTGTTCTTTGAGCAGTTCAATTCCCATATCTCCTATCATCCGGAGTCTAAAAACATCACTGTGGATGCACTGTCTGTCATGACGGGGGGTGACCTATCGTTGCATGTCTTTGGTTCAAAAAGAGTTTAGTGTCCTTGGTTGAGTTCGTGAATAAAAAAGCCTTATTTGAAGTCATGGATTCGTGTGGACATTCCCACCTTCATTGGAAACACAGGGGAGGTCACGACACTGTCTTGTCAATATAAGGCAGATTGTTCCACATGTCGTTGTTTCTCCATTGAGATGGGAGCTGGAAGATCAAATTCAGCAGACACACAGCATGGAGCCTCCTCTGGCAGACACTACCCCTTAAGGTCACTTTGTTCCTCCTCCTCTTTGGCCAGAAGTTCTTCAGTAGGGCCACGACTCAGCGGCCTCAGGAAATTCTCTGGAATTCTCTTTAATCAAGGGGGCCTTTTGATGGCCTACCATGGCAGAAGAGATTAAGACATATGTCCAGGCGTGTGCAGTGTGTGTCAGGGGGAAAACCTCTAACTGAACAACTTCTGGACCCTTACAAACTCTCCCTGTTCCTCATCACCCATGGTCGGACATCACACTGGATTTTGGCAAAATACCCTCTTGACCGTTGTTGATCGTTTCTCAAAAGCTGTGCCTCCCGGTCTCCTAGCCGGACTCCCCACTGCCAAGAACACTGCTGAAAAGTTTTTTCGATGTCGCAAACCTCAGGACATGTGGTAAATAAACAGAAAACCAGGTGATATCCGGCACCCAGAGATTAGAGTTTCCAATGTCAGAGAGCAATACTGTGAATATAGATTTCAACCAACTCAGCCTTATCTACCCTTCTCTGTGTGTGCATGAGAATGAAGATTCCTTGGTGGGAATCTCTACTCCATATGAAGCGTTCTCGGTGTAAAAAAGTGCGTGGTTCACCAGCTCTTTCGTGTGTCTCCTCAACTTGGTATGCCACATTCGGGCATCACCCTTCCTATTCCTGCATTTCTAACCTCTGTGTAACAATTGAGCAATTAATTCTTTTGCATGGTTTTGCCAAGGACAATGTCACAGCCAGGTTCTGGCAGGCACTCTACCATCTTATCGATTTGTCTACCAGACTCTTGTCCAGATACCATCCACAGATGAATGGTCCAATGGAACGGTCCAACCAACACCCAGAGCGCTTTCTGAGATGCCTTGTACCTTATTTGGGCGTAGTCTCATAAGCTCCAAGTCTCTTCTGCCACTGTTCTCAGTCCTTATGAGATATACTCTGGGTTTCAGCCTCCTATGTTTAACCATCAAGACTCTCCAAGCAGGGTCAGTAGGGAGACAGACCTGAGTGGGGGTACTGCCACATACAAGAATCAGAATTCATTCTGTCAGACCCAGCTTTCTTCAGAACATTGAGTGCTCCGGTCTTTATCATCCATTGTGTGTGAGTGGATACTCTAGGAAGGGCATGTTATCAGAGCAACGTGTGCAGACAACCTACTCTCTTGTGTTACTCTGCAATTTAGTTTCTCCTCAACACTAGACTGTGCTAACGGCTGGATTTACTTGCTGACAAGAGGCTGAGGTACAAGTATGAAGATATCAGTGTTTCCCAAAAACAGCTACATGTAGATATTCAACTGTGATTGGTTAATTTAATAATTAAAATCTTTTTATTGTCAAAAAGGCCAATCCTGTTTTTGGATTAGCCGGATATATAAATAGATTTGCCACTTTATGTTATGAACAACTTTTTTAGGTCATAAACACCAAAAACAACCACAGCTAAAGCTAACAACATCATAATGAATTCTTTATACCCCTGAAAACCAGGGCAAAATAGTATTTCAGTTTAGTTCTTTTTGGGATTTCCCATATGTGTAGGGTAAAATGAATATCTATTTTTTAAGTTTTTTTTTACAGCTCATCCATTGTAGTTGACTGTGGGGTGATTTTATTGTGAAAGGAACAGTGATAATTGAAAAAAAAAATGGCCAATTTATTATTTCAATACTTCATAGAAAACAGCAGATTTCCTGTAAACACACTTATTTTACATGTTTTGCATTTTGCTTATTAATGGCATTTTTTGGCCCCAAACATGTTGATGAAAATGACAAACACAAGATTAATTTCACCTGTTTTTATTTAATGTGGCAATTATGCATTCATGACTTAAAACATTTATTGGCTTTTAATTCATTCTTTCCAACATAAGAATTCTTGGCATGAATATTAATGTTACAGAGAGGGAACAAAAATGATGTCCAAAACATCCAAAAAATACAACGCTGGGAAAAAAAACATTGAAAAACAGAGACAATAATAGAAAGAACACATAACAAAACACTGAAAAGTAAAATAATCTCAGAGGTACATTCATATTCAAGGCTTGTAGTGGGTTGACTGTGGCCGTAGTGGGACGAATGAGAGCTCCCCTGAGTTAAAATTGTACGTGGCCCACAGACGGACCCAGCTACGGTTCTACTGGCCAATGATCCACAGCCTCTACAGGTCAGGAGGAGCATGTAGGGCCACTGAGGGCCCTTTGCTTTAACAAGCTCACAAAAGAAAGAAAAAAAAAAAACAAACAAAAAAAATAACAAAACTCAGCATTTGCAATCCATTACAGCACACAGAGCTCAGATGAGCGGCAAAGTTTTGGTGAAAAAAAAGTTTTTTGGACCCAATCTACAGCCAACCAACCCAGTCTTAGTTTTCTGAAGTTAATTCACTTTGTATGCGAACTTGAAAGCTTCATAAAACTGCTCTTATAAAAAGAACGTTTTATTCTTGCTCAGCTGATGTAAAGGATTAAATGATCACTCCCCAAAAAATAAAATAAAATAAAGAGAAATATGAATAAAATGCCATACATAAGGGGTAAACATTCCAGATTTTCTTTTTTTTGCGGTGGATTCACATTGTATTTGAACAATAACATCGAGACAAAACCAGAAACTTCCCAAAAACCAGAAACTTACACAATATTGTTTTTCTGCTACAGCAAGAAACTGCACAAAAAAAGTCAGTCATAATATATCGGCACTGTTAGAGCAAAACCTTGCATTTCCATAAAAGGCAACTCTACAGAGGTAAAAGGAAAAAGTTCTTAAAGTTCAAGTTAAAGTAACACAAAGTCATTTTGTACTATTTTCATTGGTCCATTTTGTATCTTGGTGTTAAAGGCAGCTGATTTTGTAAAAAGTTTTTTTAAATGAAGATACGAGGTTTTGTTCTGACAGTGGCGATTTGCTGTTTTTGTTTTGTCTGAATAGATTGATATCAGATCAACAGTGTAACGTTTTAACAAGCAAATCAATCCTATACTGGAATTTTTAATCAAGAATCATTCCCAAAATATTACAAAACATCATGCAAAAGGTAGGAGTATAAAAGGCGACTGTGCAATGGCGACTACATTCTTTGGTTTAAGGCTGTTTGCTTTAAAATGAATAAGTTCAAAATCTGATTGTGTCTTCCTGGTTCATGCGAGAAACGGTCTGTCAGCTTCCTCTGATTGAAAAGACTTCAGCTACGAAGGATGTTGATTAATATAATAATATACACTTTTATAATATTCTCCTACAATACAAACACATCCAGGTTGCTTGATTATCTTTTTTGAGGGAGGCTGACGACTTCACTGTTTGGTTCTGAGCATGAAATCAAGACATTTTGATTTGTGTCGCTGAAGAAGCAGATTTCAACTCTTTTGGTCACCATACACATGCAAGGTGTCACAAAGAGGGCAAAATATTAGAATATTTGGCCTCCGATCCACGGCTGAACTGAACTAGACAGGACATTTTCAGAACAATCCAGAACAATCTGATTCCTTCCAGCTCTGATTTTTGCTGTCTGAAATGTGCTCCTTTAGTTTATAAGCTAATGTAAAGTCCTCTTCGGGTGCCACCAAATGTCTACATTTGGAGGTACGTTGTGTACACCTATGACTTCTTGCAAAATTTCAAAATTTCCTCATAATTCTAGCCCCATTACTCAGTTTAACTGTCCTCTCTCTCTCAATGGGCGAGTAGGGTTGTCCTCCCACTCCCCAATGAGTCAGTATAACTATCCTTTTTGTTTGGGTGGTCCATCCTCTCCCCCATCACTCACTATAACTGTCCTCTCTCTCTCTGGATGGATAGAGAAGTCCTCACTCTCCCCATCACTCAGTATAACTGTCCTCTCTCTCTCTCCCTGGGTGGGTAGGGTGGTCCTCCCTCTCCCCCATCACAGCCAGCATTCTTATAGCTGATGTAACAGCACTGGCTATAGAAGTCCTAACTAATGATAAGAACTGAACTAAATTTGGGAATTTCAGCTTTGTCCAGTCCAGCAGTAGAACAGAGGCCTTGCTCATCACTGGGACCTTCATCTTTGGTCTGGTGTTTGGAAAAACTCATTGTCCTCATGCTAGCGTCCCAGCGACCAGCAATAAAAAGCTCAAAAACCAAACAGAAGTAGCAAACAAGTCTTAGGATGATGGCGTCTGTCACCATTGCACATGGGATCTACAAAACATCTAAAATAAACTCAAAAGACAAGTGCTAAACTCATTTTTCTACAATAGTGTCAACTATATTAAAAGACAAGGAAGTAACTACAACGCGTACTCAGTAGTACATATATGTCGAGAAAAATATATATCTTTGGAGGTTAAAGGTTTTCGTATTTGGTGTACATTCCTCTCTTCAACTATCAGATTATTCTTCTTTTTGCACTTAAACAGTCATTCTTCACTCTTCTCTCTGTTCTCTAAAGCAGCAGCTCTCAATCGTAGGACCCCTGAACTCGGACACACACCTGAGCTCATGAAAATTGTCTGATGAGCTACGATGTGCTGGCAAAAACCTCCACTGCATTGGGTCACCAGGACTGGAAAACACTGATATAGGATCCTCTCACAAACACACTCGAACTAATCTCTTTCTCCGACTCATCGCTGAATCCACCATAAGGCCATTGTGTTTTTAAAAAAATCCTTTAATAGAATGATTTGCCCAAAAGTACTAACGTGGGGCCTGGTGTTTTAGCAAAATGATATTTGAGAGTTGAGTAGCTCATCATTTTAGCATTTTTGGGCAGGATGCATTCCTTAAAGGTCTGCTGTAAAAAGGTTTTAAGCCTAACCAGTAAAATTTTAAAAGGTCTGCTGTATTGAACAGAGCCTGTACCAGCATTTACAAAAAGAAGAGAATTAAAGTAAACATTGAAACGAAAAATCTACCGCTGACATATAATTCCAACTGAAAGGCCTTTCCATGCGCGAGAGGCTCCGATTTCAAAGTGGCTTGAAAAATACTATACACATTCAAGAGAGGTCAGTGGCAATTAACCTAGCTGAAGAAGCCCAGCTGTACAAGGATACCCTGTCAAAACAAACCATGTCCCTTCAAATGTCTACATGGCTTTTCACTGAATCGCACGTCCCTGAGTCGAGAAAAAGCCATAACACTATTTAACACAATAAAATGAGGTAGTTTGAGACGGGGACTGTAAGAGCACGAGAACAAACACTCACACGAACATTTATAAGACAAACCTGAGAGCCTGAATACCTGAGAACTTTGGTCATATGTGGAGAGAAACAAAGTTAAATAATAATATGGGTAAAACAGATTCAATCACAGCGTTACCTGATCATGGCGGAGCTGATTAACTGCTGAGGTAGAACTAAGTATAAAACGTGACTCTTACAATCCCAGGACTGAAAAACAAAAGACAGACAGACAGACAGACACACAAACTCTAAACAAGCAGGAGCAACATTATTGCTATAAGGAAGCACCATCTGTCATGTTGATGGGGAACCCACTACACAACTTAATTAGATATTAAATATTTGTAGTCTATGATAGATACACAGCCACAAGTGTGGACATGGTTAAGGATGAACTGAAGCTGTAATGCTAGTTTCGGTTCATTGTTAGCCATCTCGTCACTTTTGTGCTGAAGCCTTCGCTTATTAGTGTAAGGAGAGCCTCTCCTTCTCCAGTGATACACTCTCTTAAATAACGTCTTCAAACACACTTCACATTGTTTGGACAATCTTTCTCATAAACATTCATGGTGGGTGAGGTTTCTTTTTTCGAACACAAAAAAAGCAGAAAAAAAGAACAACACATTCACAAGTAGATGGGGCTCTGAATGAAGAACGTCAGGGCAGCCCAGATGGACCCCCTGCTTAAAAGTCTTATAAAGCAGAGGGAAGGTAGGAAGGGGTTTGGAGCATTGGGACATAGCCCAGGATTTTTTTTAGAACACCACTAGGGGGTGACTTCAGCAACATAAGCTTCGCCACCACTCCTGTCCTCCCGACTGCTCTCTCCCAGCTCAACGGCGTGATACAACTCATTCAGCATGTGATCTGGACTCCCATCGCACTCCTTGTTGAGGGATGGGGGACGACTGCTTGCCCCTGATGACAGGTTGGTCATCTCTGTTTCGTCGTGTGAGTAGCGTCCAGAGTCTCCGGTTTCGTGGCTGCCTTCACTTGAATGCGAGCCCTCGGTGTCGCCCCCTGGTGGTCCAAGCAGACCTTGGAGAGAGGTGGGATGGTGCAGCGATGAGGCCCCGGGCGACTCCCCAGAATAACACAGTAAAGTATTCCCTGGCTGGTACATGGACGAGCAGGCGGGGGCTTTCGTTACCTGATTAGAGAAATCTGAATTAGAATCAGGGAACTTGTTCATGGAGGAAGTTGCCTATGCCATGACTGCAGACGCACAGAGACAAGAGCAATATAAAATACAAATTAAAGTGAATATAAAGTGAAAGTGAGACATTTTTAACCCCTTCAACATTAGACTTAGTTTTCATTCATTAATAATTATGTGTCATTTGGTAAATCATGAAAGTTTAGGAGGTTCTTTGTTTACATCAAAGAAATATGTTCAATTCTAGTCATTTATCAGAAACCGCTGTTTAACAACGAACTCACACTGCTCTTGAACTTAATTATCCATTATTTCATAAACTACAGATCTTTATTAACTGGAACATTGTTAGGTTTCAACACTTAATCCATGTTATAATTATACTATAATTACAGTAGGTGGCTTTTTGTAAAGTATAAAGAAATGACACTTTCTGGCGATTAAAGACTCAAACTGTAAACATACTGTAAATCTATTTGTTACTAAAGAATTCTGAGAGTATTTTTAGTAAATATTCAGTGAATAATTTGCAAATGTAAGAAAATCTCAGTAAGTGTCAAAACTTTGCTTAAACTTGTAATGTACATTGTGCTCTGCACACTCTATTTTGTACATAAACCTCAACTACATTTGCAAAAATAATCTTGTTTCATTAAGAACCTGGACACTGTGTACCATTAAGAACAATGCCGTACCTTTTCTTCTTTCCGAAACAAATTCCATTTTTGTTCCTTCTTTCTCTCAATTGTGGGTCTGACTGGCCCATAACTGTTTATGATCAAATCTGTTCCACCCTGAGAATAAATAAAAATGGTTTTGTCAACAACTTTCTGCTCTAATGCCATTTTCTTCTAAACAGATTTCATTGCCTGTGTTTACCTTTGCATCAATGAAATGATCTCTCATCATGGGTACCATGACATCAGCCCTTTCAGCTTGATTTTCATTGGCTCTGAGAACAGAATTGGGTGGGGCTTGACTTTCTCCCTGCCTAATGGCTTTGCTGGTGCACGATTTCCTGCAAGATAATATCTTCAAGTCAGTCACTGAATCATCAGGCAGTCAGCACTGAATTCACTTAAAAGGACACCCGTAGAACTAGTATGAACTAGTATTATCCGTGTTTTATCTTAACATTTTACTCAGTTTGTTAAACATAATATTACAGTCCACATTTGGCAGACTCCCTTATCCAGAGAGACTTACAATCATTAGTTACAGGGACAACCCCCCTGGAGCAACTGGGTTAGGTGTCTTGCTCAGGGACACAATGATAGAAAGCTTGAGGGGCTGAACCTGCAGCTTTGTGGTCACTGAGTTAACAGGCTATTGTTTTACCCACTAGGCTTCTACCACCCACTATTCACAATCTATCTTGTCTACGTATTATCCTTTCATTAATTCTTTTCTTTCCCCTCTTTCTATCTTCAGGAAATTTGAGATTCCATTTTAATAAACTTTAATTAATTATCTAGCAAGCCTGAGTTAGCCCTTCCACCCTCTTTCCTTTCTGATTGCTTCCTTCAAATTTAAACTTGGTTTTTCTCAAATTTAATAGTGTCATTCTAGACAGTAATTTTCCATCTAATTTCACACGAGGACTTACTTGGCTTTCTCTCGACACATCAGGATCAGAGCACATATGATGATGCACGTTAGTGCAATAGACACGCCTATGATAATGCCCGTCATTGACCGCTGGTCCAGATGATAAAAGCCATTGGAAAACACTGTAGGGACAATAACATACATTAGGAACTCGCCCTCCAGCCACACAAACAGTCAACATACCTACAAACAGGGCAATTCTAAATGAGTAAAGCAGACACAAACCCAAACGCCTTGTTTTAGACAAACTGCAGTTACATCACAATAAAATTATTGTGCAAGGGTGCAAGATAATGATAATGCTCTCTAATATAATAAATCCAAAATGAAAAAGAAACATAAAGCTTAAGAAACGCTGGTATGCATTTCCATAAGAAAATGCAAAGTGTGAACTAAGTCCCCTGTTAAGGCAACAAGCCCTCCACAATTACCGAAGTGACTCACCCACAAAAATTGAGTTTTAAATGACCAATACTTGGCCCCTGATGGTCCGACCGTTAAGCTATATAGACGTGCAATACACTCAATATTAAATGCCAATATCTTAAAAATTGTGGGTCTAGAAACAACCATTAAAATTCAGCTATAAAGAGAAGACATGGTTGTTGGTGCATGGTGGTTGCTATAGAAGAAAAATACTGATAATCACAACAACATTAGCAATAATAATAGTAATAATAATAAAACTTAACAAGAACAACAGTATTATTACTTCTGTAATCACTATAATAATTCAGTACCAGTAATAACTGCTCCTCAGTGTATCTCAGTCATGCCCAGTATTGTTATAAATCACTGTAATCTTGAATAAGATGAACCTAAGAAAAGGAAAGGCTAGTCTGTAGATCCTTGTAGAGTTTTTTTACATACCAGTGGCGTGGGATGAGCCGTGAGAGCGAGATTGCTGTCCAGAGGAGTGACCATCCTTGCTAACGGTGAGTTCTACAGCAGGCGAGAAAGGCCCATCTCCCATTTGATTCGATGCAGACACTTTCACCAAGTAGACATTCCCAGGCTGCAGGTTCTCCAGTAAGGCCATGGTGATGCTCCCTGGATGAATAAATGAGAAAACTTGTAAACCATTGCTTAAAATCCCAAGCTTAAGCATTTGCCATTAATTAAATTAAAAATCTAACCCATAAATAAATAAATAAATAAATAAATAAAAATGATTAATAATAAATGATTAATAATAAAAAACCTTTTTAGAAACCTTTCATTTTATTTATTTTAAGCCTTACCAGTCAAATTTTGCTTAATTCAATGTTTTTTTTTAAGTGTACCAGTTCCAACACTACTGCTACTATTCATTCATAGATTTACAAAACTTTCCCATCAAAAAAGAATGCAACCACAAATAATGAGATTTGTAGCCCTATCTGCCAGTACATGCTCACAGTTACGCTCTACAGGAGCTGCTAGTGCTGAAGATGTTTAAGAGCCGCAGGCTGTGATTTACAAGAGAGGTTTAGTGAATGTGCAGCTTCAGCAGGAGTCATAAACAGTGGTTACAGAGAGAAGTATGAATCATAATCTCTTTTTTTTACAAAGCCTCAGTGGACAGGCAATCACTACCATCCCTCAAAGATAAATGTGTCTTTTTTTGAACAGAAAAAAACAGATGCCTCACATACTTAAGTGCTGTGTGTTATAAATGTAAAACACACCAGGGACTTTCTGCCTTCACACACACATTCACAGTGCTGTTCAAAAATCTTAAGCAACTACGTGAATAGTTTAAAGGCAATTCTTTCGATGTGTGATAATTAAAGTATCTTTCTGCAAGCAAAGTTAACATCAGATGAAATGCAAACAAACAAGAAAGCTGTAAAAATGATCAGGATTTGCTTTGTTGATATTTTGTGAGCTAGTGAGGAGAACACAGGTTCCTCCTCGGTTCCCCCAGTCATTGTTTGGATTTGTGGAACACCTTCAGTCAAACCAGGGTTCTGACGGAATCTACAAGTAATACTGGACTTCCACAATGGACACACTGGTATACTGTAAATAACATCAATATTTACTGTATAGTGTTATTTGTATTTATTATTTTATTTAGTTCATTTGATACTATTACTTGGTATGTTTAGTGCTTTTATGGTACTATTCCTGTGAAGAAACACTCACTACACATCTACACAGTTTTTAAATATTATTTTCACAGGTGTCTAAGACTTTTGCACAGTACTGTATGCACACAATGCTCACCTTCTCTCTGCAGGATCTGCCACTCGCCAGCAACCCACGCTTTGCGGGACGCGTACAAGATGGTGTAACGTACCACAGATATATTGGGCTCGTTAGGCGGTTTCCATGACACCAACGCTGTGTCTCCTTCAATCAGAGTGACTTTAACTCCAGCTGGAGGCAGCGAGGGAGCTGGGAACGATAAAAGAGGGATCAATCTGCAACTACACTGCAATGCAGAGCAGCAATTAAAAACAATGCACCAGTCCAAAAGTCAGACTGGATTGGAAAGCCTAACAGGCCCAGTAAAATCATCAGCAAAAGTAATTTAACCACTTAGACTGGCAAACACTATGTGACTTCATCACTGATGTTTGTGTGTTTGAAGTGTGGAAAAAAGAACTTTCCTTCGCAAATACCTCAGCTACCAGATCTGGGTAATTAAAATGGGTAAATACTGTTGTGGTATAATGCAGTAAATATGTACTGAAAAAATATATGATTGCATTCGTGGTGCTTGCTAAGTAATAAAAAACATAAATACCAGATGAGCTAAAATTGTTCTGTAGATTTGCTTGTCTGATTGCATTTGCTATCTTTTCAAACAAAAGTTACTAACACAGCTGCATTCATTCTGTAAAATATCAGTATAGTAACATATTGCTGACATCAGAATTTACCAAATAAGACTGATTTGACAAAGAAAATGTGAATTTGTGTAAAACTACTATTCAGCAGTAACTATTACTAGTACTACTACTAATTTTAATCATTAGAAATAATAAACTGTGGTTTTTACCATCTGGCAGAGTGCTCTGGTACACCACAGGGCTCCAGGGGCTGGTGAGCTGGTCCACATGCAGCCGCACCGCAAACTCATACCGAGTATTTGCCTCCAGATGCTTGACGAGCAGATTCTGCTCCCCCCTGCCGCCCGGAAACAAGTCAAAAGATTAAAATGTGGATTCCAAGTGTCCTGATATTGACTAACTATAGCTGAAGTCCCAAAGTCGGTTTAATATGGTTTTAAGGTAACACTTTATTTATAAGCCATTCAAGGCCTCACTCGCTCTTAAATAACAGGCCTCTATGGAAGGCCTTCGGTGTTACTGCACTTCATTATGGAGTTCACTGCTCAAAACGTAAGATACACTTCCATTTCCGAACTCAAGCCTGAAGTCACATTTTTCTCTTGGTGATGTGACACTGTGTCCATCTGTTGTTTTTCTTCTTATTATTATTACTAGTATTATTATTTATAAAACAAATTACATGCTTTGTTGAAATATCAATTAAATTAAATGTCAAAATTCTTTAATTGATCTCTAGTCTCCTGACTTCTCCTTCCGGTATCTTAGGCCAAAAATACTCACGTTTGTAGGTAGAGCACCAGCGAGGCGTTCTGGAGGCCGACCGGATTGCAGCGGACTGTGTAGTTGACGGTTTGGCCGCCGGTGAAAGCCGGCCGGGCCCAGTGCAAAAAGACAGAGGAGGAACTGTTTGTCCGGGCGTACACGTGGTGGGGGGGAGGAGGTGGGGGCACCAAACGATCACGTACAGCTTTAACACAAAAAAACAAACATACAGTACATCAGGAAATCTGTAAACCAGTAAAAATTAATGCATACAAACAGAAACAAAGCTATGACTGTGTGCGGTAGACAATTAATTCATGTTTGTTTCCACTTTGTACTGTGTGATACCATGTGATATTATCAGTTTGTTCATTTTAAAGAATCTTTGCAATGTACAGAACTGTGCAAAAGTCTTAGGCCCCTGTAAAAATAATATTTAGAAATTATTCAGATGTGCAGATATATTTTTATATTGCTAAGTAGACTAACTCAAACTAAAAGAATGAATAAAAATATGCTACAATACAGTTTTTTGTACCGTTCCATCAGAAACCTGTTTTGATTCAATCAGTCATTCACTGAACCCTTTGCATTTATTAACGTCATTATACTCTGAGAAAATAGCTTTAAAATATTTGCATAAATGCCAAGACTTTTGCACAGTGTGGTACATCTTAACACACATAATGACTACACTTTAATAAGAGAGGATTTTTGTTTTCATTCCCAGTTTAATATGGTCACTGATACAGTGGAACATTAGTGTGGAGGTTCTTACAGACACATCCTGGAGTGCTGATGGTCCGGTCGGCCTGGTAACCCTCCCCTATGAGGTTGAAGGCCAGGAGCTTGACATGGTATTTCTTCCTGGGATCTGGAAAGTAAAATAGGTCAGGTCTGATGTTCATAGGGGTGAACAATCATTATGTGCATCAGTATCACAGCAAACTATGCTATGATACAATGAATAAAAATAACAGTGGCTTTCTCAAACTCGAGGTCTCTACAAATAGCTCAGACAGAGAACGAAAAACAGCATTTAATAACTGAAATAACCACATAATTTATAATCTCATTATTTATAATGCATTGGCCAGTTGCCTCATAAAACAGAAACTAACAGCAACTGAAGAGAACCAGAAAAAACAATAATTTTAACAATAATTTTAAGCTGATATGCGATAATTGAACCATTCTCTCTATATTCCAGCAATTGCTCAACTTCTCTCTGTTTCTAGCACTACTTTTAAAAGGTGCTGGGAGGGACTGGAAATAAGTTATTTCCAAAAAACGCTGGAAAGTATGTGGAATCTGTTCTACAGTAATATAGCTAAGGGGGTTACTTAGATTTTTTTAAATTATGTATTTTGATTACATAAAAAAATACATAAACTTTCACAAACTTCAGTGACATGAGTCTAAAGCCATGCAAGTTTTGGCCCAAACATCTGTAATGTAAGTATAGTCATAAACTCTGAGCACACAAGTGAGTGAGTGAGTGAGTGAGTGAGTGAGTGAGTGAGTGAGTGAGTGAGTGAGTGAGTGGGTGAGTGAGTGAGTGA
>JBBKCR010040369.1:0-11210 GCA_037577295.1 Ladigesia roloffi
ATAATGTTTTTATTAAGTACTCGGTATCGGTATCGGCGAGTACTAAAATGCAAGTACTTGTACTCGTTTTCAAAAAATGTGGTATCGGTGCATCCCTACATCCCAGGCATACTTTGTATGTTGCCACTACTTGGGAAACTGACCAAATTCATGTTTAACTACAAAGAGAAGACAAATAGTCAATTTTAATGCAGCGTATCACGTATGAATAAACCACAGAATGGAACTAGACCACCAACAGGAACTAGAACGACTTCATGAACTTTTCTCCCAAATCAGATTAGGCATGGGACGGATTCTGGCGGTATGGTAACCTTGGATAAAAATATCACGGTATCACGGTATTGTAATTACTGCTCTACAATGTTGTATTTTAATGTCTGGGTAAAAAAACAACTCTTTTTTTCCCAACTGAACACAGAATATTTTATTTTAGGAAACATATAGAACATTCTGTAACATTGAACATAATAATTAAAATCAATAATTGAATCTTCTTAATAAAATAAAAGTGCAGTCACTTGTGTGAGCCTAAACCTGCAGCTCTACAATAATCAAAATAAAGAATCAAATAAAATTTTAAAAAACAATTCCAGCCTTTGACGACACAAACAATGCACATATCGTAGGAACGGTATCACTTTTTTTTTTGCGGTTTTGAAACCGCAAAAGTCATGAATTGACTTTTTTAAACCGCGGTAAACCTTGAAACCAGTTATCATCCCATGTCTAAATCAGATTCATGTCTTAGCCTGCTAAGACTTGAGCTCAATCTCTCTCTAAAACAGACTTTCACCCATTTTCTTATCAAAGCTAACATTTCACGTTCCATCTCTCCCCGCTCACACATTCAGCCTATGCTGGTAGGGACTAATTTGCTCTGCCTCCTTCCTGCTCTTTTTTCCTACCGCTTGTGTAACACGATTACGCAATACTCACATATTCTCAGGCGCTCAGGTGAACATACACCTCTGAGTATCCGTTAGTCTTATGACAGGTTATTTGTGAAAAACCACAGCTGCACTGTCACATTAATCTCCAGGCAGGACACTCCCAAACACGCCTATTGCAAAATGCCACAAAGCTTTTAGTCCCCATCTCCACCTCATATCTTTAAGATCAGAATCTGAGCAGCAGCAGAAACCGAGTCTTTAACACAAGAAAGGTCACAAAGAAAAACATAACAAAAATACATTCTAATGAACTGTTAGCCACTGTCTGTTTAAAGATCAGTTCATAGAAAATTAAGGACCTATTTTTCCTTTCTTGAAGTGTGATGTCTTATTTTTGCAGGTCAGAGTGGGCTGCCCAATTATCAAAGAGAAAACTTAATTTCTGAGCCCAGTTACCATAGTAACCCGCACTTCCTCTCTCCCCCAGCCCCTCAAATGTCTGTCAAAAGCTCAAAACCTGAGGCTACAGCGAGCAGAGAACGTTTTTTTGTGTTTGATATCATTTGGGTTACTTTAATAACTGTTAAGCGGCGACCCTAACCGTAAAAGAGTGTAATGTTTCCTGAGACAGATTTTATTATACAGTACTATTACTTCTCATTCTGGGGAGAAACAGAATGGAGCAATGGTACGATTCATGAAATTACAGAAGCAGATCAAAAAGACAGAAAAACCCTAGGGCCACACTTCATAATTTATATCTTAACTAACTAACAAACAAACTAACTATGTAACTGACTAACTAACTGACTAACTAACTAAGGGTGCTTTCACATATGTGTTTCAGTTCATTTGGTCCGAACCAAGGGCAACAAATGATACAATGCAGACTTTTTCTGCAGGGTTGGGTTCTTTTCACACAACACTTGAGTACTCTGGTCCGAACCACTTGAAACGAACCATAATTCATACATGTCAACATATACATCACTCGTTGGCCAGATTTGCCACCAAACATATTTCCTAAACTGCTTTTCGATTGGTCAGAATTGCTTTGCCTTCACCCTGCACTGTTTTACTGATCTATTAAACCCCCTTTCCCTGAGCTGTTTGCTAAATAAGCAAAATATTGCTTATGAGCTTTTGAAAGATGGGACTTTATATGGTCATCGGACCAAATTTGGTCCGCAGGGGGGTCTGTCCCCGTGAGCTCCATTGGGCTACTCGCTAACTGTAAACAAATCCCATTATGCACAGCGCAGCTGACTGTGGCAGCTGAATTAGTGCAAGAAGACGAAATACTTTATGCAGTTGTGTCTGTTGTGGTTCGGATCGTGTTCTCACAACAAACAAACAGCTCCAGGGTTCGATTGAAAGCGTAACGACACCACCTCTACAAGGAGGTCTCTGTACGCTTATTTGGTCAGCTTTTGGTACAGACTCAGGTGCAATTGTTGCATTCTCACATGCCCAAACGAACTGCACCAACTGGGAAAACGAACCCTAGTGCGATTCAACCGAACTAAAAGAGGCATGTGTGAAAGCAGCCTAATTATCCATATATCGATCCATCTATACATCCTTTATCCAAGTCTCCATCCATCTATCTTTTTTTCTAACACATGATCAGTTCAGCAAGTGATGCACTAGTTCTACACTGCTATTCACATTTCTAATACTGTGTCGCACTAAATCCAATTAAACAGGACCAACTATACTTTTTGAATAAAACTGCATTCTTTTCATCCTTATGAAACCATGACTTTCTTGGAGGATTTTTTTTTTACTGGCCTCTCCTTGTACAAGTGTGATTATCTTGTATGATGATGATACCCACAGTCCCCTCCCTAAAACATTTAATGATATAATTTTCCACCATAACATACATTCACACAGACTATAAATAGGATGTAACATTGAAATCATGTAATGTTAAAATCATGGCAGCATTTCTTTTTCTTACCAATTTCCTCCTCATGAAACTCTATTAGGCTGCAAGATTCTAAGACACCCACACAATGACAGACACCATCCTAACAATCTATCAGGGCTCCATGAATGTCAGGGTTTTGTCAGTGTCCCATACGGTCGGCCCAGATAAGACAAGCAGCCAGCTCCAAGATAAACAGGGGAAACAAGTGACACAGCACACCGCAGTCAGTTCATTTAATACCTAAATAACTGCCCTGCAGACCATTAAATGGGTGTTTGTTCACTGCCTTAAATGTCTCTCAAATAAAATGTTAACCAACTTTTGTCAAAAACAAGTTAAGTACTATAAAACCAAGAACTTAAATGTCACATGGAAATGCCCTCAAATAGAGATAAAAACGAATGATTACGAAAAGCTCAATGAAAGTTCATGGCAAGTCCTAATCCCTGGTCTGAAATTCAGTTACAGTAGAACACACTTGTGTTTCAATAACATGATTTAAATAGCCCATTTTAGGACCAAATTATATTTAGTGCCACTGTAATTACAATTTGTGCATAAATACATTGAATTAGGCTAAAATCAGGAATAACATCAGCTGTTCCTAAACAAACATGCCAAATGTGCATGACAACTTGGTTTATAATCTTAAGAGGAAAAACTGAAAACAGCCACTTATCTACATATAGTTACGGTCTAGAGCCGGGTTTCTCAACCACTGGGCCGATAATTGCTAATGGACAGCAAAGGCTTTTGTTTTGGCGGCAAATCTAAAATGGAGACAGGCCACTGGTCCACTATTGGTTATTTAAGTTAATCTAATGTGACCAAGTGGGTCTTGGAAACATGCTTTGTTAGACAGATTGGCCTTGGTTTTGAAAAGGTTAAGAACCATTGGTCTAGGGTACACCTAAATGAAATAAGAAAATTATGCTGACTTTTAGAATAAGGCAATGGCTCAAAAAAAATCCTATCAAGTCAAAAAGTTTAAGACCACCAGTGCTGTAGTAAACCTACATGGAAGAGTGCACCCACAAACTACATAATAAATGTATTATATAGCCCACACGCTAACACTTGGACTTTACTAGTTTCTGAAATGGACTGGAGAGTCTCTAGACATGAAACTGAAGCACTGAATTAACAGGAGCACAAACTGAAATACATGACATTACAGTGTCTCGTGGCGATGTGTGGCAGAGGATAGTGTGGCTGTAGCCTTTTTCCTTATAATGGTATAAGTCTTTGACTGCTACATTTTTAGGGCCAAAATAGAAACAACCAAGATTTCCACAAACTTAAATATGTGTGGAGTGTGGAGTTTCTTCTTTGCTATTTTATAATGAGAAAACTCATTGAGAGTGATCCCTTCTGGACATTTGCTGACATAAGCACTTCTCCAAGACCTAACAACCATGGACATATCTATTCAGACAGCATTTTATGGTGGTCCAGGGACTATTAAAACTGTTTTAACATATTTTGAAGGGAAAAAAACCCAGCATGACTGTAATGCCTTCACCTGCACATGAATCCTCGTTAATTAACTGACTATAAATAGTCAGTCACAACAATAGCTCTTGAAAATGAATGAATATTCCAATAGTTTTCCAAAATTTCCACATAATTAAATCTCTAAGAAGTGATGTGCATAGGGAAAATGTAGGTGTGGTAATGGGAATGAGTGGTTGTCATGTCTACAGCCTATATTAGTAGTTCTTACTAAAATATTTCCATATGGCTGTGTGATTATGAACAAATTTAAAAGAAGATTTTATTTGGACACTACTTCCCCATGTAACAATTTATAAGTACTTCCCTGCCAAGGCTTCTATAGATCCTAAATTGAGGTGAAGTAGGTTTGAGACACCAGGCATCCCATTCATTACTATTTACAATAACCATTCATGTTTAGGGTAACTATATTTAGGGTAAAATGTTTCTGTGTGATACTTTTTTTTAAACCAGACAGATATTTGGTTCCCACCATCACAACAGGGAAAGATTCTGACTCTGTGAACTCCTGCAGAACAATGCACTTCATATCAGAATACCCTGAACGACTGCTAACATTTTAATTATTAATTTGTTACCCATTTAATAAAAAATAAGTGGACTTCCCCCTAAGGTCATGACTCTAATAAATTCTTTACTACTCTGTGCTCAGATTACTCCATATCCCACAATCCTTACACAGCTGGTCTGAAGGATTTGTTCTGCTTTTTAAAAATAATGCCAAATTCAGTCAGGTAAACATTAATAAGGTCAGAAGGAAACCTGTTATTTAGCTTCCCAGGAACCACAGAACTACATTTTTTTTCTGCTGACAAGAATAAAAAAATGTTCTACAAGTCACTGGTTTGGAATCCATTATCAGGACAAACATCTACATCTTTCTGTCATCAAAATTTGAAGACATTTCAACAGAAGTACCGAAGCTCCCCTAAATCATCCTAGTTGAAAGGCCCGAGGCCTGAAAGCTATTGCAAAATTTCGAAGTCAATCTGCGATGCATGGGTTAGGCTTGGTAAGTTTAAGATTAAATGACTGCAGTATTTCTGAGAGTGAAAATTAGACTTGGCTGAAGTTTTCCTTCACAAAGCATTCTTCTTCACCACTGCTGAGAGGGCATTTCCCCAAATGCTGCATGTCTTCTTTCAAACAGCCTTTATTCAATAAACACAGGGGCACGGTGAGGGGAGGCCCTGAACGCTCTCCAACAGGTATGAGCAATACACACATACACAAAACACACACACATACGTTTTCTCACATCTTTCCCTTGAGCCCTGTTTAACAGACACCAATTTATCTGACAGAGTCTGAAAACAACAGACTCTCACAACACTGCTGCTGACTCATTTCAGCTCAGCGCAGGTCGCTAATGGGGTTAGCTGCTTATTATGTTGTAATGAGAAGGAGGAGAATAGTCAAAGATTTCAAAGCAGTGCTAGCCAGGAACATCTCCATACAATAAGAATTAAATAGGATAACCTTCATAATAAAGAGTGTACAGTATACATCTTTGGATATGACACTTGGACATTAAAGTGTCCATATAGAAATAAAAACAGTGTAATGTGTAAACTGTACATATAATTTATGTATCATTTAGCTATGCCCCAGTTAAGCACAAAATATGGTAACTAACCTGTGAAAACAACCGGCTTTGTATTATTTGTTTATGACGTTCACATAACCAATATATTTACATACAGCAACCTAGTCAGGTAACTACAAGTAGTGTCTTCCACTGGACTGCTTTTTGACTGATACTATAGAAAGTGCAACTTTTCTCCTGGGCTTGTAAACGTGGACTACATAACAAAAACATTGTTTTCTTAAAGGGATTTTCATTCTTTCACAAATCAAGAGCTGCTTCAAACTTAAGCCAGACAGGATGCAAACACACTGTTGGCTCTTTAAATAAACGGTATAAACAATAAAAGACTGAATGGTGGGTTGGCTGGGGACACGGTTTAGCCTAGGCCTCCAGAAATTCAGACAGAAACAAGTAGGATAAGAACATTACATGGACAAAAATATTGGGACGCCTGACCATTACACCAATAGGGATTTGGGGACATTGCATTCAAATACAAACTCTAATATGGATTTGGTCCCCCTTTGAGCTAGAACAGCTTCCACTCTTCTTGGAAGGCTTTCCACGAGATTTTGGAGTTTCTGAGGGAATTTGTGCATATTCATTCCATTTAAGAGGTTCAGGCTCTGATATTGGACGAGGAGGCCTGGCTAGTCAGAACACAGGCCATATTTATAGATCAAACCCAAATGGTTTGTTTAGTTCTAACAGGTTAAAGGTGGTTTGAGTTTCATATGATAAAGATAATCTGACTGATAAACCACACAAATGGGCTTTGAGATATGGGTGCTTTAAACCAAAGGATCGGCATGTGTCTGAATCCTACATCTCCGGACACTCAGCTCTTTCAGCACGATAAAATGAAAGACTGTGAGTAAAGTATTCTAAAAATGCTCCTACGGCATACAGTGGAAATGACTGCATCCATGACTCACAAAGGTCTGAGAGGGATTTCATAAGGGGGGTGCAGGAATCCCACATTTGGTCAGAAGAAACCACACCATTGTGAAAGTGGCGGTAACAAGAGACGGCAGGCTGGTCTCAGGGTACATTTTTCATACAGCCACACCCCCCGGGGAGTCAAAATAAAAAGGTGTCTCTGAGGATTTCTTTACTGAACAATCCTTGAAACAGACCACAGCCTCACTCTGAAGATTAAATGCTGGCTTACAACCTAAAATTATGGTTTGTGCAGGGTCATTTAATCAGTGAGACACTGAACCTTTTAAATCACACTGCACAGTATCAAACACAGCAGTGGGGACCCTTATTGCATTTATTTCTCCTGTACTTTCTCCAGACAAAATCTGAAAAACAACAGAGATGCACTTTCCAAGTTTTTCCATTTTCACTGTGTGTTTTAATTATTTAATACATTAATAGCTTTTAACTCAGGCCAGACATACACACACTATGCCGCCTCTTGATAAACAACAGAAGACTGAATGATGGGTTTGCGAAGAACCCTCCAGAAATTAAGACAGTAACACCAAGGAATGGTACACTATATGGACAAAATTATTGGGATTCCTGTCCATTACACCAAAAGGGGCTTCAATTACACTGCATTTAAATACATAGACGTTAATATGGAGTTCGTACCTCCATTGCAGCTATAACAGCTTCTGTCTTTTAGGAGGATTTTGCAGATTCTATGTGCAAGTGTGCCCCACTCGTTCTTTAGAGCATTTATGAGGGCAGGGGTGTTGGACCAGAAAGCCTGCGTCACAATCTCCGTTTCTGTTCATCCCAAAAGTGCTGGATGGTGTTGAGGACAGGGCTTGGTTTGTGCACTTGGACACATTCATGCTGAATTAAAAAAGGTTCTTCCCCAAACAGTGTCTACAAAGTTGGAAGCATGGCGTTGTTATTAATGATTGATATTCACTGAAAGTAAGGGGCCTAGACAAAAGCCTGAATTAAGATGTGTCCCAATACTTTTGTCTATTTGTGGTCTGTAACTCTCTAGAGTAAACGGAAAACTTGCACACTTTTCTGAACTTGCCTTACATGACCATATGGTGTCTCCAGTGGTTTCCTTTTCTCCCCAGGAATGTCTAGTAGAGCTATTTTGGTTTATAGTGATTTGAGGACAGTTTACCTAAAGGGACATGTTAGTGTCTTTCTACTGGGTCTTCTGCCTCAAATACAGGAGTGTGTTTCTCACCACCACACCCTCTGAACACCTATGCTGGGCGGTTTTTGTAGTGTCAACACAGAATTTTTTTTCAGTTTACGCTACGGTGTTATTTGTTCTTACCTTCTACATGAGCGTCTGCTGTGTTGGTCATCTCTATGAGAGTGGCATCCTTCGTTTTCCCTGTTATTCTTCTCATGTTCACTTAAAAATCCACACAGCAGTGGCAGGATGCAGTGGGAAAAAAGCTATTTCTTCTTTCTCTCCTTCGATATTAAACCGGGCTGAGCGTGGTCCGGTCATTAAACATCCAGTCTAGGATTTTAAAATCTCCATCTCCGCTTCGTACACCTTCATGACCAGTGATCTCCTTTTGATCTGGTGCGATCTGATCTGATCTCCTCGTGTGATCCTACTCGAACCGGAGCATCTGAAGCGCTGAGACTTTTAAAGGGGAGGAGTCAGTTATTTTACGTCGGCATACACTGATGGCGAGGGTTATGCGTGCAAATGTGTGGTGGGTGACTTAGTATGTATGTTTATGGAGAAAGTGTGTGAGAGAGGGAGAGAGAGCGTGAATGAGTGAGAGTGTGGGTTTATGTATGTGTAGGGCTGGTTCAGTTACTCAAAAAACAGTAGTTGCACAAAGGTACAGGGACAAACCAAGTCGGCCAATTCAAGTAAGCTTTATCGTCATTTCAGGCATATACACATAGAAATCATTGAAACCAAACAACGTGCCCCCAGGACCATGGTGCAACACAAGAACAGATACTGTAGGAGTCGTACTATATGTTGTCATGTCCAGTTGTATTGTTGCTCTTTCTTGTGTTATTTTTCTTGTACCTCTTTCGTCCTGTCTGCACTTGTGGGTTTCTGGTCTGCTCATAATTATTGAATTCAGATGGTCCCTTACTTTCAGTGAAGGGCAATCTCACTGTTTCAGCATACCAATATATTTTGGACAACGCCATGCTTCCAAATATGTGGACACAGTTTGGAGAAGAATCTTTTCTATTCCAGTATGGCTGTGTCCCAGTCCATAAAGCAAGCTCCATGAAGACATGGCTGGATGAGTTCAGTGAGGAAGAGCTCGGCTGAAGTGTTATAATTAATTATGATTAATATCGTCGTCAACGAACATTTTATCACGTGACAAAAAACGAGACGCAACGTAAACGCTGGCAATGTCACAATATCTATGACGATATATATGTAATTTAATATTGTTGACGAATCATAACGAGACTAAATGTGGTTTACAAACTAAAAACTATGCTAAAATGTCTCTTCATTTTCGTTGACTAAAACGAGACAATACATTATTTCCTGTACGATACGGAGGGGACGAAAAGTACTGGGACTCTTGACTTTGAGTTGAACAGCAATACCTTTGTGAATTAATTCTATCTAAAATGGACAAAAGTATTAGGACGCAGGGAGGGGGAAATCACACATACACACACACACACAATTTAAATAAGCAGACTTTCCCATATCCATGCAAAAAATATTATCCTAAATTGTTCTGATATATAAATAGACTGTAGTTGTTCAGGAATGGATGTACAGTATCTATGAGCCTATAAGGTAACATTTGTTTTGACCTTGTTTGAATTGGAAATAAGTTAAAGAAATTTTAGATTTTGTCTATTCTACTTTTACTATATTGACTGGATTAAATAGAACTGCATTATTAAAAAATAACTAAAACTAGGAATGAGACTAAAATGCTCAGACTTTTAGTCAACTAAAACTTGACTACACTAAAATGTGTATGGATGTGATTATAACTACTAAAAACTAAAATGACAGCTTGACACAAAGACTAGACTAAAACTAAAATTAAGTCAGGCTGCCAAATAGAGCATAATATTGTGTAATTACAATATGTAATGTACGTCAAGTGAAGCTTCCCGCACTTTTGTGATTTATTTTGTCTGTTGGAAGCACATTTTGGACAGGTTTTGGTTTATTTATCAATTAATACATACATCACCACCATACATCCTCTCTCTCTAACCCTTAGAAATACACAGAAAAATATGTGTAGTACTTGGTCTTTAAAACCTCTGTTCTGATTGGCTACACGTTTTGTCCAGGCTGAAATACTCTTTATATCCTCATTGTGAAAAAAAAACTACTGTACAATGAATAGGTGGATGTATGCAAATACAATAGTTTTGTGACATTACAAAAACAATTAATTTTGTCTTATCATCTTATTTTTTGAATTTGGCGTTTTCGGATTGGGGACTGAACAAGTTTAGTTTTATTTGAAAGCTTCTATAAAGCACTAAATACAAGTACAATGTTCATAGCTTTCATTATTTAGCTAATATTTTTCATCTAATTATTTATATTTTTAAATGATAATGTTTTATTGTTACAGCTGAATTAATTATTTAATTATTGAATTAATTAATTCATGTAAAAGTTCCCATTCCCGTTGAATTTTCTCTACCACCTCAGGGCTTCTCTGATACAAATTGGTTTCAAATCCTTTGAAATCAAAATGATCTAGGCTTTAATATAAACAAACAAACAAATGTAATTATGATTTTCCTAAAGCAGCCGCAATTTAGTGGACACTGTTGGTCTCAGCCACTAAATCAATTTATCCCAACTGGATTGGCTGTGAGACATTTAAAAGTGCAGGCTAATCCAGATAAGATCATTAAGCCCCTGCAGCTCAGCTGCTCATTACACTGCTTTAATTCAAAGCAGTCCCGAGATTTCTTCATGAAAATTTATAATACACTATTTGGACAGTATTGGGACTCCTGACCATTATAGCAACAGGAACTTTACTGACATTACATTCAAATACACAGACTTTACTATGGAGTTTGTCTCCCCATTTGGAGATTTTGGAGTGTTTCTGTGGGAATTTATATGCATTCATTCTTTAGAATATTAATTATGTCAGTAACTGACGTTGTATGAGAAGGCCTAGCTCAGAATCTCTGTTCCAGTTCATCCTAAAGCAGCTGGATTGTGTTGAGGTCAGGACTCTGTGTAAACCAGTCAAGTTCTTCCACGTCAAACTTTACTTTGTGCACTGAGGCACAATCATGAAAAGGACCTTCCCCAAACTGTCCAAATTTTCTTGGGGTGCTGAAGCATTAAGACTGCCATTCACTG
>JBBKCR010040379.1:0-11209 GCA_037577295.1 Ladigesia roloffi
TGAGTCTCGAATGACTTCATTAGTTGTGGCACATGTATTGGATCACAAAATACTTTATGATTTCTAACAGTTTCTGTTCACACTATTAAATGACTTCAATTCGCTGCTAAAATACAACCGAGCTACAAGAGTAACTTTATAAATTATAATTACATGCTTGCCTCTACTGGATCTTCTTTATGCACATGATTGTGCACGAGGTTTCAGTAATATGTAATTACAGTTGTTTAAAACACTAATTAAGCTGAACACATCGTTGCACACTATTCATCATACCGAAATAAACACATCATAATATCATCATAATTACACTAAACTGATCATCTTGCATTGCCACGCAGCAAACCTCAATTTAAAACTTGAGCACAGTAAATGCACTGGCATCGCATGTAGTATTCCACATTTGAAATTCCTATTAATTGTAAGACTTTTGGGAAAATTTCCTGTTCCCTCAACTGGAGCGACCAATGCATGTTTACAAAAGTACCTTCTCTTGTCCTTGTGTTTCAATGGATTCTATCTTAGATGTGATTATTACTATCTATTATAAAATAGATGTCTATGATTAGTTTTCTCATTCTCAAAAAAAGAGATCAGCTTTTTGGTCAACTCTGATATTTGAAGTAAACATTTGAAGAAAAAAACCCAAACATCCACAACTGGACTACAAATGCAGTGTGATTTCAAAAATTATACCCACAAAAAGGAGGTCAATCTAAAGCATGGGTCCCATCTCCAGTCCTGAGGGGGCAGTGTCTAGCACAGTTTGGTAATTAACAGCCAAGATGAACCAAATGTTTAAACCAAGAACTCACCAAACTAGGGCTGTACGATTTGGCCTAAAATCAAAATCTCAATTAATTGAACATTTTAACTTGATTACGGTTAATGAACGATTAATTTATTTACATTTGTATTTTTTTGCCTTCATAGTTCACTGACTGGTTTTGTACAGTACATATGCTGACATGAGAGATTTTCGAATGAAAGGTGCATTACTTGATTTTAAAATAATTGAAGGAAACACACTATCTACTATCTATGATTATTAATTGAACATCAATGTTGAATGACCTAAAACGAATAACTTGCGTTTTTGGAAACTAAAAAAATTTTCTTCAATGTTTTTCTTATTAAAAATAGTGACTCCACACGCGGTCGTGTTTTTAAAGGGAAAGTAATATAATAATGAATTAATCAATATGGAAAATTTTGATCGATTATAGGTTCTGATTGTCGATTTCGACTTCTTTTCGAGTAATCGCCCAGCCCTACACCAAACTATGGTGGACACTTTCCCTCCAGAACTGGAATTGGAGATTCCCGATCTAAAGTCTTCAAGATCCATAGATAAATGGTAATAATTGGATAATGTTATTAGTCTAACCATTTCATATTGTACATTAAAGTTTGGAAGCCTTTGCAAAGAGGTGGTTAGCTGGTACTAACCATGATAAATTATTTAAATTATTGAAAATAAATACTGAAAAGATTATCAAGAAGCTAAATTTGCTTGTCAATAAAGGTCAGCTTTTGTTTTTTTACATTTTAGGGCCATTTGTATCTTCGACAATATTTTTATAGATTTTTCTCTACTGAAAATACATAAAATTTAACGTGTACAAAACAATTTACAGTCAGAGAGATATTCAGCCTGGGGATAAGTGCGTCCATGTGATTAACTATCAGCACCCATGAGGCAATCATGTCGTCTCAGCATGTTGATCATGTCTGTGCATGGCTCAGGTGGACTCAGCACCAGAACCAATAATTCTCCCAGGCTTCAATAACCAATATAATAACCGTTCATATTATTACACTTCATGTAGTTGTTGTAATTTTTATTGTTATTGTAGAATCATTATTATATTATTATTTTAATAATTACAATAATGTACAACAGTTAAACACACTGAAATTATCCTATTGTGACACTGTCCATGGTTATCAAAATAATTATATTTTGAAATGTCATGAGATCCACTTAATTTTAGACCAAAATATATTATTATAAGAGATAAATGTTACATCCCTCACATGTAAAAACACCACTACTTATGTTCTCAATGTTCTGGATCGTATGGCAGAAAAAAAAACACCTGGTCATCTTTTCAATGAACCAAACTGTAGATTAAAATATTGAAAAACGAAAAATGTGTTTCCCAAATAGAACCAAATGAGAAAAAGTCACATTGTTTCAATAGATTCTGTTGTATGCAGTATCTAATATTATGCAATGCATGACATGCATGCTTTGAATTGACGACTGGCAATGGATCAAGGATCACAAATCTCAGCCCATTCGAATTTAAATGTTTTTTTGTTCCAACTGTAGGTTTCTCTAAACCAGAAAAGGGCGTTCTCACAGAATGGCATCTGGGAATGACTTAGCCCATTCCTCCAGTCTGACACACCCTCCACACACCCTGCAGGTACAGCCCTGTTTCATAAATACATAAACCTCAACAGCACACACACACGCATGCTCACTCTGCAAGGCTTTCGACTTGAGGCAGCTCATGAAGTCCAAATTTGAAACTAACAATAGTCATCAGGTACAACTTCAGCTCAAAGGAACATTGAGCTCTAAAAACCCAGGCTAAATTAAAAGTAGAGTGTAAAATGTAAATATAAACATATGCATTAGTACAGAAGTGTGTGTGTCTGTGTGAACAGGGAGCATGTGACTGCTAAATAAATTTCCATGTATGAACTTGTTCCCAAATGAGTGTTATCATGAATTTGGGGTAGAAACTCTTACCTCTGGGGGCTCGGGACTCTTTGTCGGGCTTGAAGTTTGGCTGAACACGGATGAAGCTTTGCCATTGACATTCTAAATCCAAGAAGAAGAACCAGTGTGTTAACATCTTACAGTGAACCGGCTGCATAAATCATTTAAATGGCCCGTCAGACATCAATGCCCAGAACACAAACTGTTTTTTTGGCACAAACATGAGGATAGTAAATAAACAGGGCAGCCTTTAGCAAAGTATTTGTGGGGACAAACTTTATATTTCAACCACAACAGTAAAAAAGGGCAGCTTTAACTTGGCTAAATTATTTGAAAAAAGAAACTGTGATGTGGCACTTATAAGCCACAGGCTTCCAAGATAGTATAATAAATATAAATCAAGGTTGCATGTTGGCTAAAATGCTATACACAAGTACACATACTGACAGATGTAAACTAAAAAAACATATGTTTTTTTGTAATTAGTGTTAGTTTTGTGCACCCAATGAAAACATTTTGTATTGCTATACACAGGATTGCTTACTCTATGATCTAGTAATGGATTTGTAAATATACACAATATGGACAGAAGTAATGGGATATAACTATAATGCACAAAGTGAGCTCCATAAAGACATGGCTGGATGAGTTCTGTGGAAGAACTGGACTGGCCACAGAGAGTGCTGACATAAACCTCATCCAGCACCTTTGGGATGAACTGGAATGGAGATTGTGAGCCAGAACATCAGGAAATGACTTCATAAATGGACACAAATTCACACTGAAACGCCGAAATACTGTGTTAAGCCTTCCAGGAAGAGTGGAAGGTGTTATACCTGCACAGAGGGGACCAACTCCAAGTCTATGTTTTAAATGTGATGTATTTTAAGTCCTCCATATACTTTTGTTTATATATTTTATCATATTAAACCACAACCAATGCATGAGGAAGTGAGCAAACATCACCAGGAAAGAGGTCTGAATGAAATTACACTCAGGTGTAGGATCTATGAGAAACATTTGTCATAATCCCAAGGGTCCATTTTGTAATACGTGAAGACAGCACAGCGCATGGTGTGAAATGCTTCCTTCACCAGGTGAAGCAGTGGACAGTACCTAGCTCAAGGGTACCGTAGTGCTGCCACTAGCAGTCCTGGTATTCGAACCCACGAACTAGAGAAAATAGAGAAAAAGTAGGACTCACCAGTTGCTGGTAGCTGTCCCCCTCATCTAGGCTGCTGACACTGACCCTTTGCAGGTTCTGCAGATTCTGCAAGTAGACCGGGTTCACCAACTGTGGTGACTGGTTGATCAGAACATAAGACTCTCCTGCTCGCTGGACCGGGACCAGGTAGCGCAAGTTTCCTTGCATTACGTTCCCTTCCATGGCTCCGTTCACGTACTGGACGGACTGGAGAGACTGGACGGGCTGAAGGGACTGAAGGGACTGGACGGACTGGACGGACTGAAGGTTGGCGGTCGGGGCCACACTGACCGTCCTGAGCGTGGAGGCCCCGTTAAAAGTGAACTGTCCGGGAGACAGCACCGTGGCAACGGTCGGCTCGGAGGCGACGCTCACGGTCCGGAGGGTGGACGTGCTGTGGGCCGAGGGAAGCGTCATTTTCGGAGTTCAGTAACTCCACAACAGGCGAGGAAACTGTTCTTGTAATTCTGCGATCAAATGAAGAGCACGTACTCGAAACCCGCGTAGTTTTCTATTCCAAGCTGGCAAAGTTGTGGAGTTTTTCCCTCATAGAGATGGGTGGAGCCTGAACGTACATAGCGCTCCTACCTGTTGGGAGGAGGGGACGGCGCACAAATTATTTCTTCAAACCATTACGCAACGTCTATTAGTTTTTAGAGTTAATACACTAAATACATCTCTGATATGTTTGATGTATATAGTAATAGTACGACTCAGCTACATTATACAATCATTTGGCAGATCATTTTATGCAAAGCGACTAACAATATGAGAAATACGTATTAGGACAGTGTGAGAATCAGAAAAGAGATCTCTATTAAGTGCTAAATCTTTATGTAAGAGTAATGCATTAGGATAAAAAGCTTGCTAAAAGCCACACTGTTTTTGCATTATTTTAAATATGTATTATTCTATCGAACGTTCTTTTATTGATATTCTATGCGTTCGGTTTTATTTTTTTCATGTATTTTGTATACTATTTCTGCAAAGGATGTTGAATGACATTTTGTGTTTGACAGTAAGATTGAACTTATTTTAGCAACACTCTACCAAACTAACAAACTCTACCACATTTAGTCATGATCCTGGACCGATCAGTAACCAATTATTGTGCATAGGTTAATTTGAACATGTACCCCTACTATTCAAATAATTCCTCTCCATTCAACACGAATGGGATAAACTGGAACTGTGACGCCACAGCTGGGTTGGTAGTGAAGCGTTGTTATCCCGACTGGCACTACTTTTCACAACAATGGTATCACTCCGCAATGCATAGGTTGCTAAGTAACGCAGCAGTGACCCGCCAGTAAATGTCTACTTTACAAAACAGCAAACAGACTAAACAAATCTTACGTGTCGCAGTTTGTCAGATTCTATAAAGGAGTGTGACAGCTATTCAGCTTCAGCTTTCCAACCCGTCCCAGTTAGTTTTCTCGGCCGAGGAATGGTTAACAACAAGGGTAGAAAAACTCTAGTTGTAAAATTTTTAACCAACTAGATCGAAACCACATTCTGAAAGTCTAGTTAAAACAAAAAAAACATAGCTTATCTTCACATTTATATTGTCTCATGGCTCTAATAGTAAGCGTCTTTGCCAACATTAAGGTATAATCTATTTAAAAATGCTTGATTTTTTCTTTCTTTTAATGGATCTAATGTGTGTCAACACTAATAATAGCATGGTTACTTCGATCCTCACCGAGGGAATATTTGGGCAGCTGAAGGCCTTGTGTATATTAATTTGCACCGTGATCAGAAGGGTGAGAGTTTGAATCTAACGACTGGTACTTGCACCACTTAAGGTACCGTCCCTAGACGTGCTATGTTCCTTACAGCCCAGTTTCACTTAGTGAATGAGTTAATTGCGGAAAAAGAACGAAGCTTTTAATGATGGCTTTTATTTGAAAAGCTTCAGCTAGCTTTGTACAGCTGCTTTAATACCCGTTAGTTTGGCACTAAAACTCTGATGCTCGGTTAGCTTGTATCTTATTCTTACTGCAAACAATAAAACTTACAATCGACTGCATGTGAACTTATGTACTGGTTTATAGCAGCCAATCATACCTGCCTCCTTTAGTCAAATTCATTAGCTCATTAAAACCACTCAAATTCATCCTGCAATCAGGAAATTCGTTTTTTATTATCAGGTGCACAATGTCATACAAAGCAAAACCAGCCACAGAATATAGCCAAGTTTCATACCATTCATCATCAAGCAAATTATTATACATTATGATTGCATGTTTACCATCATAGCTGAAAACTAATAAAGGTGAAAACTTGTCAAGTAAAGTGACTCAGAGTGAGATCAGTAATCCAGCCAATGGTCAGGGGCAGGTGTCACAGAACATGGAAACTGTATATACCAATGAGAGAAAGAAACAAACCATTCCGAGAGTCTAAAGATATTACATGAGTACAGGTTTCAGTGTTTTTGACCACTTTTTACAGAGGATTGCCCATGACTGGCTTAATTCACAACCACCTATGCATTCTCATCTACTGGAAAAAACAAAATATAACTGAAAATATTACATTAAACCAATACGTGCCGGTTTAATTATAATAATCCTCTCTATAAAGTGTCTTTTCAAAGCTCTACCACAATTTAAGATTTAGAGACCACACAGTAATGCTTTATATGATCCAGCTCCTCATTGTGACGCACCTAATAAAAGTCATACATTATTGGTTATATGCATTTAAAAATACATAAACCCTAATCTGAACAAAAATAAATAAAAATGTACTTTGGTTTAGAAATAAACGTTAAAAAAAATCTTTGAAAGGTCTCCAAAATATTCAAAGCAAGAATGCAAATTTCAAGCAAAACAGGCAAGGGGAGAAACTGGAACAAATGAGAGGACAAAGGGAAAACAAATATAAAATATGTAAAAACAAACAGTACGAAAGCGGCACATAGGTGTATTTGCTTCTTGGTCTTGGCGACAGGCATTTTACAGTGGCTAAACAATGTGAAAGAAAACTGCATGCATCATGCTTTGAAAAGGAAAGGAGTGGTGACACTGGAGGCGAGAGTAAAAAACAAACTAAAATAATGCAGGCATTAAAGATCATATAACCATTCAAGGCCAAGTCCTTAAAACACAAATCATTAATTCAAAGAAAACTCAAGACGCTAACCGATTTGAGCGCTCTTCAGCATGGGCAAATTAATATGAATAACTATTACTTCTGAAAGGAGCAACATGGAGATGAATGTCTTAATTTATTAAAACAATCATTAAAACATCTTCACAAACACGAGAAAGGATGATTTTCTAGGTATAACTGAACAGTTTCTTGGATAATCTCCACAAAGCCAAATTCTGGAAACAAATTCTTTATTGCTGGTTCGATCTTAAGTGTAGCTACTTTCATATTTGGTATCCAATGACTGAGGGGCATCAGCAGAACGCAAAGGCAGAATAAAAATCAGGACGCAAATAATAAGAAAAAGGCTTGACCATGAACTGATTATGACCAGAGAGTGTACAATATGTAACAGTACCTTCCAACTAACAAAGCTTAATGACAGTGCAGTTTTGTACAATACACTTTGGCAATGAGGCCGGCGCTCTAACGCTACATTTTATGGATTTTCACAAAAAATAAAATAAATCTAGGTAAAAAAAAAACCTAAAACATTCTAATGTACAACATAAAATAATCTACTCATTCATGTCCTTGTTCATGTACAAACATACATACATACACACATCATGATGTAGGCGTGAACCCACTGAAGAGTGCAGGACCCTGCATAAGAAAACTCTCTCTGGTTGACTTGTGATTCACAGAGATCACTCCTCAAAACACAAGCAACAGGCAGAATTAAAGTACAAGAGTATGAGATCACTCGCAAGAGGAGTGTATATTTCTGTATTTTACTTTAAGCAAGAGAGTTCTGAGGCCAAAGACAAAAAAGCTGAAACAACAGCACAACCGCCATTTTGGATTAGCTTCAGGATACTCTGGCATAAACTGATGCTTGTGGTATTCTGGGTAGAGAGATATTCAAAATCTGGAGTATATTTGCCTTAGATTCATTTCACAAATATGTGGTATTAATCTTAGTCAGTAGTAATGTTCTGTTGGTTTACTGGAAGCCACCATCACTCGCTAAACTTACTGAGGATACTCAATAAAGCTAGGTAAATTTGCTAGCATTTACTACTGTGAAACTGACCAGATCTTCAGTTTTCCCCAAGAAATGGCTTCAGTGGTGGCAATGGTGGCTACTGGCTAACACAGCATTACCAACGATAACCCTAATAAGGTTTGCACTTGAAGCGTGGACCTAGCTGCCAGGAGAGAAAAACCAAGCTCGTGAGTGTAAAATGGACTCATTAAATTTTAACGGAAACAATCTAAATAAAAAACCAAAGACAACCAAAAAAGAGACACTTAAATAAGCATGCACATGAAATGAGTGACAGAGGAGGGATTGTGAATGCTCAAGGAGGGACAAAGGTAGGAGAGGTGCAGTGTGTTCCCTTGCCACTCCACACACACTCTTTGAGCCCATGGAGAGTCCCTGGCTCAGCTATAACGGAAGCTTCTTCAGCTGCTCATAGGTGATGAAGAACTACAGCGTTTGGTTAAGGGTATAAAAGTTTATCATTACAAAAGCATGTAGTAATTTGTATTTAAAATTACTCCCTTGTTACTCACTGAACTGAAAACTTTGTAACTCATTTGTGCTAGCAAGTATAGCAAAAGACCACAAACTCATAACTAGACCTCATAAATTTGACTTGTTTGTACAGTGTTGTTTTGCAGAAAGAAATAATATTTCCCATAATTTAAAGTAACGTTTTGTGATTAGTAAAAAACGTTTTGAACCCATAGATTAAAAATGTGATACTATCTGTAATTTAAAAAAATAACGATGACACGCATAAATTATGATACTATGCTGCCCCCTAGTGGACAGTCAGTGTAAAAACAAACAGAAACTAGCCCTTTGAAGAAGATAAATGGTCATTTATTAAAGGATACTATTATGTTCCAGGGCCCCAAACGCAGCCAGTTGGGCCAGAAGCCCTTGTAGAGGGCAAAGAAACCTTCATTTCTCCATGTCTGCATGAGTCCATCCAATGTGCCTTTATACAGGAGGTTCCCGGACAGAACACGTTGGTTCATCATCCGAGTCCTCACCACGTCCACTGGGTTAGAGGCTAGGGCCCCCGCCAGACCACAAGCAAAACTGGAACTGCATATAGATACATCAGTATGGGTCAGATCTGAAATCTTCTTTATACACCATGTCTACATAAGCCAGAAATTGCAAAGCATTCAAAATAATAATGCTGGTGACGTTTGAATATTTGGTATTTCTTGGCATGGAAGGACTCTATGTAAACGATTACACAGCTACCAATCCATATATGCTTTACTTACATGAAATGGGTCAAAACAGTATCTCCCATAATGCCAGAACGAATCAGGTGTTTCTTTGTGATGTCATACACAGGCAGCTCTACACCGACCACGATGGCTGCTCTTTGTGCAGTAGGAATGACGCCCTGCAACACACAATTTACACAAGTATTTTTTTTTTTTCCCAGCGATCTCACACTACTGAGCCATTGTATTCTATACATATGTGTACATAAACTTCAATCCATAATAATGGACACAAAAACAAACTGAACTTATTTCAAGGCTTAATCTACTTTAACTGATCCCATCTGTCGTTTGCATGTCCTCTTTGTTTGTTGGCTGTTTTTGACATATTGTAAATGTAAAGTGTCCTCTTTGTTTGCTTGTTTGTTCTATTGTTCATGACTATGTAAAGTGTCCCTGAGCACTGGAAAGGCGCTATATAAATAAAACTTTTATTATTATTATTATTGTATTAGCAGAATAACATATCTGGAACACTTGGTGGATCAGCTCAGTTTTGTAAACCTGCAATAATGTCTGAATAAAGCAAGCAGATATACATTTTTTTTCACTCATTACTGACTCACCCTCCACAGCCCTCTGGTGCCCTCTGTTTGGTAGATGTTCATGAAATTGGCCATCATGCTGCCCTGTAGCAGACTGCCCTGAGCCTGCATACGAATCTATACAAAAGAGTACAATAAAAGATCAGAAACCAATTCTACCTTATATTGTGCAACTGGTATTTTGACCTATTAGCTGTAAGTTTTGGGTCATTGTCTTGTTAAATTGGCTTTTTTATTTATTTTTTTGGCAGGAGAGTTTAGATATTTCTCTAAAAGTTCCCAGTACATCACTCCACCCGCGATTCCTTCAATGCGCGTAATACACCAGTATAGTTTACGAAGAAAAACCTCGGTATATCTCTGAACTATAACCAAGACCAGAGTCCATCCTCCTGCTCTCGCTATTTTTACACCTTAAAAATACGAGTGTGTAAATTTGACCCACTATATTATCAGATCCTATGATGGTTTATTTTATTACTATGTTCTTCAAAATTCTAGATTATTATATTATGCAACTAAATGAAAGAGTTGTTGAAAGCTGCTCACCTTTAGCACATCGGTGGGGTTGGCTAAAGAAGACGACAATACTCCAGACACCACACCGCAGAACACATTGATTACCATAGTCTCATCTACAAGGAGCAAAACAGTAGAAATTGTTACAACCCTGTGTGATCTGTATAGAAAACTGAAGGGCACAGAGAGTATACACAAGGAAGAAAAAAAACAAGCCCCTAATTCAGACTGGGTCTCATTACAGAATATCTGTGTTTCTGATTATGCAAAACAAACCATAAAAATTCTAAAAATGAATGTGAATGGGTCTTGTGTAATGTCTGAATCCTCTACAATAAAAGAAGATCCAAATACATTTTGTTTAGTGTTTAGTAGGCCTGGGCGATGTAATTAGGCATACCAGTATTTATCTGCAAGTAATCTTGTTACACTAGTGTTAATTTAGTCAGACGAGACGAGATGAAATATGTTCGTCAGCTAACTTTTTTTCCATGACTAAGACGAGACGATGACGAGACGGCAACTGTGTACAAAAATGCTGACTAAGGCTAAATTAACATGCATTATTGTTGACGAAAAAAGACGAGACGAAAACTCTACTTTTTAAACCATGAGATTCAAAATCACGGCTTCAAAATATTGCGAATGAGTTCGTGCTGCTGCTGCCTGTGGAGCAACACAAAGCTACATGGAGCAATAACACAGGAGCTAACACCAGAGGTTTCTGCCAGACTTGAGCAGCGCCGACGAAATGCCAGGTAGAAGGAAGAGGCTCGATATTTGGTCGCATTTTACTTA
>JBBKCR010040388.1:0-11209 GCA_037577295.1 Ladigesia roloffi
TACCTCTCACTCTCTCTCTCTCTCTCTCTCTCTCTCTCTCCCTCCCTCTTTCACTTAGGGTTCTCACCCTTTTTGTAGAGGGTCTTAGGATATGAAGGAACATGGAGCTACTAATGAAAACCTATGTCACATGTCCTGCAATGAAGGCTAAGTCCATTTTGAGTGAAGAGGACCGAAGGACCCATTTGTCCAGTATGAGGTTCAGTGGAGTTGTAACGCAGGCTGGACCAGGGATATAAGTTGGGGTGCTGACATTTTGTGTAGCCACAGAGCAGTCAGAGAGCCCAAGCTGAATCCTGTTTACTGCAGAATGCTCCTATTATATACTAGTATATGCTCCTATTGTTGTGGAATGCAGATTCTCCCAAACTTAGTCCGAGCAAGCATGCATGGGAAATGCTTGAAATTCCATGGAGGCCTTACCTCACAAATTCCAGTGAGCATCATCTAATGTTTAATTTCATCCTGTTGCTGTTCTTCTTTAATCACATTTGCATTTATATGGATTTTAAAATGACAAAATCTAAAAAAAGCATTTCAATTATGTTCATTATACAGGAAGTGTAGGTAAACTCTGTTCTAGTGTATCAACCTGGTAGCCAGAGACCATGCCACAGCTTCAGAGCTTTAATGGAGCTGCCAAATGGTGCCTGAGGGGGGACCAGGTGGTTTAATGTCCTAGCTGTGTATCTAGATATCTATATAAGCAATTTCTTCCAGGATCAATTAAGTATTATGATTCTGAAATCTTAGCATGTTCACGATCATAGTTTGGCTTAAATTCAAACAGTGACCATAACAAAAAGTTCAGAATTTCTTCAGTTTACTCATCATAAACTTTTCAGACTTCTAAAACTTTCTGTTTTATCACTCCCTTTGTTTATGGCAGCGCTTGGCTTTCTTTTTTTAATTTTTCCTACTCCAGCATCTAAAGACTAGCCATCCTTACTATTTGCAGTGCTTTTTACATAAAAGTGCTTCAGAGATATCGCTGTTTTGCACTGGAACAGAATTTACTGTCGTTCAGTTTAATGACTGGACTTTATTGTTTATTGGCATTATAATTTTACCTTCTTTCAAAAAAGAGCAGGTCAAGTGATCTGACAACTAGACTGTTTAACCTATTTATGCCTCTTATTTTGGTGAAATTAAATATCGATGCTGAAGGCTGTTGTGTATGAGAGGCATGAAGTCAGTGGTCTGTACAGCGTCCTCGATCTCACTGAGGATAATAAAATGTGATATAGGGAAATACATTATTATGGATTTATAAAGGCTGTAAGACATGGGGAAGGTATTAGACAATGTCTGTGGGGTGAGGAGTCGCCCCTCCTTTTACTACATTTAATACTGAAATTAGATTTATGTTTTGGCATCAGCTGTTCAATACTGATCCTCTTTGCATCTCTTCTTCATTTGATTCCTGGAGTTTCAAGGAAATTGAATTGAATCACGGTTCGAGATACAGATAGGAGTGCTTCATCTCCATGGTTACTAGTTATGTGTGCATATATAGGTAGGTGTGTGTTCATGTGTGCATGAGTTTGCATTTGGTTTTCTCATTTTAAATGACATCAAATAGCATAGCTGTGCACCCTGTGCACTGGATTAGCACTCCAGATTAAAAGAGAGTGCTTTGTGGTGCCAAGGGTTAAATCTTGATGTTTTTCTGGAAAAGAAAACACAGTGAAACATCTCATTTACATACACCCCCATACTTTGGATGTAGCTAATTAGCCAAGACTTAAAGTGCAGTGTTTACTTCTTGATGTATTAGAGTGTGATGGAATGGAAACTTTGTCCCATCAATAAGCAAAATGAACTTTGAGAAGTCCTCTGTTAATATTTTAAGTAAGGCTGGGTCAAATCATTGGAATAGTCGATGCAACATCACCATCAAAGTTTCAGCCTAAATTAAATGACCAAGGATCAATTCTAAGTGAAGTATGTGCATGTTGGTATTAATGAAGCCATGAAACACTGGCTGAATGTCAGTAGGGTGACCCGTGTCCCTGCTGGAAAGCGGTCCACTCAGCAGCGATCTTCACAACGCACACATCCAGGTTTTAGTATGAATGGGAAGAGACCTATGAATGATAAATTATTTCCCAAGCTACTGACTCCAATAATAAAATTAAGGCTTCTTTCCCACTGCTACATTTTTTAACAAAAAGCCAAAACCCCATTCAAAATTAGCTCCGCCTTCCCCGCCCCGGTCAACAGAAATAGCCTGAACCCAAAAGGTATGATTTGTGTCCTTAGAGATGGGAGCTCTCTCTGTTTGAGCAGGATGAGCTTCCCTCTCCCCCACCACTCTGAACGATGCTGGCCAATGCGGCCTTTCGTTAACTAACATAACAGCCTGGCATTTAGTGTTCCACTCCCGGAGTGTTGAGCTTTACAAATGCAACAGTTCTAAAGATGCAGTGGTTGTTCATGTGACTCAGAGGAAGCACGTGATAGTCGTCCCCCCCTCAGAAATAGAGGAATTGTGAGTTTATACAAAACTGCATTTGATAAGAAATTTGGGGGCATCTTTGCTTTATGTTTTCTTTATTACAAAATCTACAGAACAATGGAGGTAACTTGGTATCACAAATAATGCTACGATTGTTACAATCGACAGCAGTTCTTCTCAAACTAGACCTGGAGGAGCCCCTGTCCTCTGCATTTTATAGTTGGTCCTGCCCCCAACACTCCTGATCCCAATAATCAGGTAATTATCCAGCTGATTTTGATCTGCAGCAGGGTGTGTTAGCACTAAAATGTGCAGGGCAGGGCTGATTTGGGAAGTCTATGGAACTCAACTTCGGCTTGTGTTCTTGTGTCTCAAGGTGTTTTTTTTATATTTTAGGCATTTGTGTGATGCGTGTGCATTTGCTTCATGTATAAATGCCTCTATTACTTACTAACTACAAACAAAGAAGCCACTTTAGGCATCTCTCATGTCTTTGCCAAAGGTTTTGTAGCAAGGGGGAAAAAAGTATCAGTTGGGTTTTAGCTTAACCAGCGCTTGAAGGAAACGTCTCAGTTCCCACTGTGACAAATCCATCAAATTGTGGCTGGGACTCTCTCAGAGTTGTTTGTTTTCAGGACCTTTGCTTCGTTCTTCCATGCTTGAAGCCCCCTAAATTTTCGGAGCAGTTATATTTGAGCAAAGACTCGGGGGATTTCACTAGATATAGAGGAAGAGCGATTTATAATGAGAAAAAGTGAGGCAAAGATGGAGGCGAGAGAATGTGCATATGAGTTATAGAGAAGGTGATATGATGAGAGAGAGAGAGAGAGAGAGAGAGAAGTGTGTAAATGAGTGTGTATTAAAACCAAATGAACATTCTGACACAGTGGGGACATTTTTAAATATGTTTTTTTATTTGAGAATGTGAAAGGTTACGGTTAAAGCTTGTTTGCAGGTCAGAGTTGTAGCTAAGATTTGTAATTAAGGTTACATTTGCTGCATTTAACTGCATTAGCACAGAAGATTATGGAGCCACCTCAGAAAGATCAGTAAGACAAATGAAATCTCATTTCACTCTAAATCCATCATTGTTTAAAAGATCAACAAATCCTGTCTCCATTCAACATGCCTGTATTAAAATTCCACCCCTCCCCTTCCCATCACCACCTTAAGAATTAGATAAAGAAGCAGAAGCACAACTATTTACTCCACAGGCTTGATTTAGATCACATTTTCCATGTTTTTCACCGCCTAGGAGTCAGATCTTAAGTAGGGCGCAGCCTAATCAGTTAATAGAATCTGTCTGTGCCACTAATGGCCACTTCCTGTCTTCCTCTCTGCTGCCTGTGTCTCTGTGGTTCTTCCCATCCAAGCTTGGCTGGATCTGCAGAGAATCTCCTCGGTGCTTGTTAGCAAAAGAAGACAAAGGTACTCTGTATGGCCAAAAGTATGTGGACACCTGCCCACCAATGTTTTTGAAGTCCCACTCTATGGACAACTATCACAGTCTTCTGTGACGGCATTCCACAAGGCGTGCCTGCGGAAATTTGTGGCAGTTTAGTGCATTTAAAAGTGCATTCAGGCACACAATCATCACAAGTTTGCCACAAATTTGGAACTACAAAAATGTGCAAAATATTTTGCTTTGTGCTATTAAACACAGACCCTGAAAAACAGCTCTGGCTCATTACTCCCCCTTAACCAAATTGTACCGCTGGCACTGTGAATCACATTACATCGTGTTCTCCAGGCATCTGTCCAACCCATTTGTCTGTCGCCATTCCAGAGATCACATTTCCAGTGCTCCAGAGTCCAGAAATGTTTTAGACCCATTCATATTAAACTTAAGGGCAGCTGTTCAGTCATGGAAATCATTTAATGAAACTCTTCTCACACTTTGCTTCTTGTGCTGATGGTTATTCCAGAGGTAGTTTGGAACGTTGTACTGACTGATGCAGCAGAGGTTACCCACTACAGCCATCAACATTACCCTCCAGCAGGCTGCGAGTTTGAAAGGATTGCCAGTAGCACCACTGAGGTGCACTTGAGCAAGTTACCATGCCCACACACTCCTCCCCGGGCACTGAATCACTGCCTGCCCGCTACTTCACTCAGGTGAATAGGTTAAATGCATAGGACTGAGCAATTTCCTTCAGGATCAATAAAGTATTTTTTTTAAATCCTCTGACATCCCTGCTCTGTGAGTTTGGATGATGTGCAATTTTGTAACTGAGCTGTCTTTGTCCCCAGTGCTTACATTTGGCCAGGGAAAATCTTATAGGGTAAAAATTTCACACACTTTCAACATGGATGCCATCTTTACGGTCACTTTGCTCTTCAGTATGACCCATTCTGCCACCAGTATTTGTCTGTGGTGAGTTCAAGGCCATGTTCTCGACACACCTGTTAGCAATGGGTGTGGCTTAAACACCTGAGCTCAATAATAGGGAGGGGTGTCCATATACTTTTGGCCATATAGGGTACTATAGCGTAGTCAATTCACCCCAGTAGTCAATTCACATTTGTGTAGTTGGAAGATACAGGCAGTGCATCATTCTGCTTTCAGACCCTGTTATCTGACCATTTCAGGTGATTGATGGGCCTCTAGATATAAACTGAATTCAGCACGCTTGAATTTATGTGCATCTATGAAACCTCAGGCTCGTCTGTAGGGTGTACTGTTACAGTGGAGTCTACTATATCACATATAAGCCATAAATTGTACACTCCTAGCGAATGCTGGTTTATAACACCAGTAAGATTTGATCATGGCACAAAATATATTATTTGGTCTTTCTCATGTTAAAGGTCCCATATTATGGAAAAACTAAATTGTCATTGTTTTTTTGTAATGGTTTCATGTAGTACCATTACACTGTTTCAAAAGGAGAATAAACCAAAACAGCCTGTTTTCAAATGCTAAATTGCTTATATTTGTTTAATAATGTTGAAAATGAATATGTGACAATAACTGAAATGGTCTACGGTTCAGTTTAGTTCTACCGAGTTCAACCTATATGTGCTCCCAAGAGTGTTCAACTTGCTTGTGTAATGAAAAAGGCTGATGCACTGAAATCTCACAGCTCCAGCCACAACAAATAATGCATGATACATTATAATTATAGGATGAATTCTCACATTGTCCATTAAAGATAAATACTGTAAATTCTGGACTAAAAGATGCTACTTTTTCCCACTGTTTAAACACTGTGGCCTATAATAAGCTGTGGCTAATGCATGATTTTTTTTTATGCTGCCAAAAACATTTTGGCTCGTAAACAGACCTGGCGCCAGACACAGATTTGCGGATGGGCCTTTGAGCGGCACATATTTTATAGGCTCATTTCAGGTTGACAGGGGGTCGATATGTTTTATGCACATCGCGGCCGCATCACGGCCCAACGAGTGTTTTGGTGCCCGTGATGCCAGGCCTGCGCAGGAGGAAGGTGAAGAAGGTGATTCATGATTGTCTTGGTAGACTCCTGTATATATACAATATATATTTTTACTGGCCATTAGGAGATATTGGAATGTTGTTCAGTAAAAAAACCATGAGCAACACCATTTGCGTGTTACCGATATGTACGTATACTTAAAGGTAGCTGTGTTGCAATATGTATTTGTTTATGTTACTATAACGTGTACCATAACATTTATGTTACCTTGTTTATGATAAAATACGGATTAAATGAAAAGCGAAAAATTATCTGTCAATATCTTATATTACGACGTCAGACACATGCGGCTTAAAAATACAAAATTGATTTTCTTTCTAAAATTTGAGCATGCGGCTTTTAATCAGGTGCCTCCTGTAGTCTGGAATTTATGGTAATTAAAAGTTTCTATCAAAGGGATATTTCACCCCAAAATGAAAATTTAATGTTTATTTGCTTACCCCCGGGGCATCCAAGATGTAGGTGACTTTGTTTCCTTAGCAGAACACAAACGAAGATTTTTAACTTTAACCGTGGCAGGCTGGTAGTCATTTAATGGAAGTGGATGGGCGCAACACATTTCAAAATAAAAAAAACATGCACAGACAAATCCAAATTACACCCTGTGGCTCGTGACGATAAGTTAAAGACACGAAACGATCGTTTTTTGTGAGAAACTGAACAGTATTTATATAATTTTTTACCTCTGATAGATGACCGTCTCGAGCTAGGATACGCAAACGCCGGCGACTCTGTGCTCTGTGTAAACAACGAGTTACGTATTCACGCAACAGATCACTTCCGGCGTTTGCGTATCTTACACCAAAGCGCGTACACAGGGAGACGGAGACGGTTTGGACACGGTTGTCTATCAGAGGTAAAAATGATATAAATACTGTTCAGTTTCTCACAAAAAAACAATCGTTTCATGTCTTAAGACATCAATGTATCATCACGAGCCACAGGGTGTAATTTGGATTTGTCTGTGAATGTTTTTTTACTTTGAAAGGTTTGGCGCCCATCCACTTCCATTAAATGACTACCAGACTGCCATGGTTAAAGTTAAAAATCTGCGTTTGTGTTCTGCTGAGGAAACAAAGTCACCTACATCTTGGATGCCCTGGCGGAAAGCAAATAAAAATAAATTTTTCATTTTGGGGGGCACTATCCCTTTAATACTTATTAAAAGACAGCCAAACTGTAGTATTTAGTATTTCCAGCACAAACAGCCCAAGTTAAGCTATGGTAACCTTGTTTTACACCAGACAATAAATGGTAAAGCAACACATGGAGCCCCTGGTCATTATTTTATACTTCTTGGAGCAATCAGGAAGGTAATTAGGTTGCAGACAGTTAATAAATCTTTAATAAGCAATTATAAAGAAGGGGACACACATCTTAATCATTGAATTTAGATGGCCCTCTACGTCCAGTGAGGGATAAACATAATGCTTCAGCAGATCAAGTCATTCAAGACAACACCATGCTTCCAACATTGTGTAGGCATTTCAGGGAAGAACTGTTTCTATTCCAGTATTACTGCGCCCCAGTGCACAAAGCAAGCTCCATAAAGACACAGTTGGATGGGTTAGGAATGGAAGAAACTGACCGACCTGCACATGGCCCTTACCTCAACAACATTCAACAACTTTGGAATGAACTGGAGCAGAGATTGCATGCCAGGCCTTCTTGTCCAACATCAGTGCCTGACCAGAGATATGCTTTACAGAATGAATAGGCAGAAAGGTTTTCTCAGAAACTCCAAAATCTTGTGGGAACCCTTCCAAGAAGTGTGGAAGATGTTATAGCTGAAAATGAGACCAATTCCAAATTGAGGTCTATGTATCTGAATGCAACAGCATTAATGGCCTTGTGTAAATGTCACATACCCCAAAATGTTGTCTATATAGTGTACCTGGTGAAGTTGACAGTTTGACAGTCTGCCAAAGCACCTAACAGCGATATCTAATCAAATATGCTTAGTACTTATTTGAAAACTCTCCAGAACGTAATAGCCTGATTTAGAACTACTTTTTTATTACCTAAACCTTAGTGATTGTACTTTGCAAACTGCCATTGCAAACACAGTGTTCCAGCTGGGCTTGCGACAGGGCACCACCCAGAAGTGGACTGCAACCTATGGCCTCAGCCAGCAGAAAGAAGGTTGATGGAAAAAAGGTCTTTTAATTCTGGCCCAGGCCCTCTTCTTAAACACCTCTTGCCCTACATCCAAGAGCTATCACACCCATGATTAATAACCGCCATTAGATACGGGCAGAGGTGGAGGGAGACGGAGATGGGATGCGAGCCTGACCCCCGCCCCCCCAACTCCACCACCTCCTTCAAAGATTCATGAGGATAGGAAGCTGAGGATCAGAGGGCTGCTTGGGCGCCCCAGGGCCCCTCTCTCTCGTCCTCCTCGCCAAACGTCTTAATATTCGGGCCGCGTCCCCTGAGAGCAGGCGGTGCCTGAGAGGGCGGAAGGCTTTCAAATCTCCGCCAGATCTCATGGGTCAGCCAGCGGGTCAGCGTTCTCCTGACGCCCGGAGAGAGAAGAAAGACCAGAGAGTGACAGACTGAGTGAGAGACGATATCTTTAGTGGTTGAGCTGTGGATAGTTTTTTTTCCTCTTTTGAAAAAGTTAGCAGCAGAATGTTTTAAGGGCTCAGAAAATATAAATGGGATCATTAAGGGGCTCAAAAGGTAATATTTTATGTCACTCGCTCGGGGGCCACTTTTATTTTTTGACCTTTCTAAAATGTTTCGGAGCTTATAGGACAGTCTTCTTTTTCACCTTGGGTTTGGAATCTGCATCTTTATCATCTCCCTGACTTTGAATCTATCAGAATATCACAGCCCAGATTTAAGTATTTTTATTAATACTAGAGCTTTTTAGTTTAAACTGTGTAGATTTATACATCATAATGTACAAATAAATGTCCCAAGCTCGAATCATTTAATCTTAACCAAGGTTTTTATTCCAGTTTTTGTCACCTTAATTGTGTCTTTTGTCCTCAATCAGCATCATCTATCATCAAAAAGTGTAAAAAATCTATATTTTCAATATGTTTCTGTTATTGACTTCCATGCTTGTCCTTTTCAATGATGTGTCTTACCTCTTGGTTACATTACAATATTACTGTATTTAAAATGTAAGGCATTACACTAATATTGCATTACTTTTAAGTTCCTCTCACCAAAATAACTGGAAATATGGATTTGTTTTTCATAACACCTCCAGTGGAAGTGGACAGTACAATCCGCCATTAGATCAGTTGCAGGTTTAGTCTACTCTAGGGTGTCCAGATTTGGGATTGTGAAGAAGAGGACGCCTTAGCGGGACTTTCTTTACCAGCTGGGCCGGTCCGGGGGTGTTAGGTGTTTAATGCACGTTTTAGGCTGACAGGCGTTCTGGACTTTTAGGTTCTGAGAGATGCCCGTAAGGAAGTGAGGAATGTTTAGGCAGCTCAAAATCCTGAAGTATTCTAAAATTCCAGCTGGATGTGGGACGCAGGTCTCAGAAACAGGACATGTCTGGGGAAAAAGAGGACGTCCCCCTACTCTTCTCTCTGTCCCACTACAAGAAGCGAAACATTCTGCACGGACGTTTCTCCTCTGCTGATCTTGCAGTGATTTGGGCAAATTTATTTGAAGGAGATAAAAACCTCCTTCCGGTTTAAAATGTACTGTAAAGCGCATTACCGACAATCACGGCTTGCCATTCTGAACATGTACATTAAGGCACATTACAAAACTTCTGCCAATCGAAGGACGTCCATGAACACCTGCTCATTCAAATCCGTCCAGGGACTTTGGGATGGAGATGAAAAAAGGGGTTGGGAAAAAATCACACACAAAGAGAGAAGCATCTGTTGCTGCTTCCCGTAGGTAATTGGATGGGTGACCCACAGCTAGCTTCATACAGAGCCATGGGAGGAAGTGTAATAAGGCAAGCAGGATTTGAATTATGCAGGTCTGGCCCTGGTGGCTATCTGCACGGCCCAGGCGGGTCCGCAGCGGAAAGGGAGGCGTTTGATTTCTGCTCTCTCTCCACGGCCCTGTCCGTCACTTCGCGGCTGGGTGGCTTTCAGCAGAGCGACTGAGACCTGCCCGCGGACGGAGAGGACCCAGGGGCCTTTTAACTGGGGCCATGTTTTCTAATCACACTCCAAACTGCAGGCCAGTCAGCTGGGAGGGGCATGTTTCAGCATTCAGAACCAGCTTTTCCGAAAACCAGGTTCAGACCCCTGAAGGAGGCCGCTGTGGCCAGAAAACCAAACTCCAGTTTATCATGGAGAATCAGACAGAAAACAGAGGTAAAAATTACATAAGACAATGAGAATGTCCCACTGAGAGGAGACTCCGTAGGAAAAACTCCTTTAAAGCAGGAGCTTTGAGATTGTCCAAGATTTTGAAGGAAAAATTCCTTGAAAGCATGATGAAGGAGAGTCTGACTCTGAACTGAGACACAGGGAAAAGTGTCTTTAACCATGAGCAAAAACCTCTAAGGTTTTGAAAAGAAAACTACATGAAAGCATGATCAGGGAAAAGTCGGACTCTGAACTGATGGGAGTTACCTCTGAAGGGAAAAATCTCAAAATAGATCCAATCCTCCACTGGATTACACACGATGGAATTCAAATGGGACACTTTTACAATACTTGCATGCAGAGTAAAGATCTAGGAGATAGAACAATGACTAAGGTTAATATAAAAAGCAACATGTAGGATGTCAGACAGAACAAGATGGTAGGTAGATAAGGAGTTCAGTGCGAGTGTAAAACAAAGGTAATACTTCAGAATGACTGAGATAGTACTTGCAGTTTCGTGTAGAAATCTCATTTTCTCCAGTACTCCTGTTCTTCACATCTTTAATGAAGACTTCATCCAAAGTTTCTACCAGACCTTCTACTACCAAGGAACAGAAAGGAGTTGGAAATTGTTCCTAAATGAGGCTGTTCATGTTATTAATTCAAAACACAGAGGCACATCAGGCTCAGTGTTCAACATCTATTTGATTTAACCCCCCATACACTCAGCCACATAAACATACACACACACACACACACACACGTTGGTACATGGATTAGAAATAGCAGGGAAGGAGAAAATTTCAATGTAATTGACAATGCATTGAAAGGGCCTGTCACTCCTACAATACGACATTAAATGAGAAGGGCTAATTTGAGTGAAAGTGCACTATTTACACGTATTTGTCATGTCTGCTGTGTGAATGGAAATTTTAATCGAAAGGCAGGGTCCGGGTAGAGAATCCAAGAAAGCTTTTATATGTGGCATTCGTGACTGAAGTATATTT
>JBBKCR010040455.1:0-11207 GCA_037577295.1 Ladigesia roloffi
AATAAAACATTAGAATGATTAATAACATAAGATATGAAAAATTACAATTAATAAATGCTAATTCTGCCACAACACTGCCCGATCGGTCTCAGTCATACGCGACTTTAAGCTGCGCTTTACGGATCCGCGTGTTCTGCTACTGAGATCCTCCAGTGAGGATGTGTGTTTTATTCAGCACTCAGAGTTCATTGAGAAAACAGGCTTGTATGTATCAGCGGGTTTTAAAGTCGATGCTATATGTGCAGTGTATGCTGGACAAACAGTTAAGAGCTCCACAAACAAATATACACTTAGTCCAGGTTGGACAATGTTTCATTTATCATCCACCCTTTTTTCTTACCTGTTTTTTCCCCAATTTGCCTGGGTTATTTATTGCACAATAAAGATATGCCTAATTTGTTTATGTAGTGATATATGGTCTGTCGTCACAATAAATGTTGTTTAAGCACTGTAGGCATATATTTTCTTATTTCTTCTATGTAAAAATAATAATTCTAAATGGTTGATCATGAAAATATTCTGCCATCATCTGTAATCCATACAGATAGGTGTTTGCATCCTTCTAAGTGTATATATGTATGTGCTTCTATACATAATAATAGTAATTTAAAAACAAATACATAAAGCATTTAAACACATTTAAAAAATCACTATAATTATTAACGTAACTGGATGAAGATAGATTACACTTATAGCATTTATTGCCAGTTATATTTACATAGATCCGTATATTAGACAATATATGGACAAATATATATTATGCACACATATATGTATGGAATGTATATGTACATGACACTGCCATTAAATGCTCAAAAATACTCCTTTTTATTTTTTAATGTTAAATTTCCAGTATACTTTCTAATATAATTTTTTCCAGTAAAATGTATCTTATGTGTGGATCTGTGCGGAAACACGCTGTCTGCCGTAACGCGTTTCAGTCGGTCAAAGTTCGTCGTGTCTGGCACAGATCGGGCAGCAACAAGGCGGCTTTCAGAGAGAGCATGCGCGCACATGCGCGGAACCGATCGGGCAGCCGGCACAGATCCGGTTCTGACAAGAACCACTGCTCTATCCAAAAGAACCATTAGAAGCCAGTACATGTGTTTAGCCTCTGCATCGCCAGAGAAGTGTTAACAAACAGCTGCAGGGTTTGGTTAACAGACTAGTTATCCTCTGTTTCAAAGCAGGGAAGTTTAGCATTACATGCTAAAAATGTAGTTATCCTCTGTGTCAAAGCAGTGAAGTTTAGCATTAAGTGCTATAATTTAGTTATCCTTTGTTTCAAAGCAGGGAAGTTTAGCATTAAGGGCTAAAATTTGGTTATCCTCTGTTTCAAAGCAGGGAAGTTTAGCATTAAGTGCTAAAATTGGTTATCCTTTGTTTCAAAGCAGGAAAGTTTAGCATTAAGGGCTATAATTGGTTATCCTCTGTTTCAAAGCAGGTAAGTTTAGCATTAAGGGCTAAAATTAGGTTATCCTCTGTTTCAAAGCAGGGAAGTTTAGCATTAAGTGCTAAAATTGGTTGTCCTCTGTTTCAAAGCAGGGAAGTTTAGCATTAAGTGCTAAAATTAATTCATCATCTGTGTTAGGGCAGGGAAGATTAGCATTATGTGCTAATATTGGTTAGAATTGTTTATCCTCTCTTTAGGGAGAGAAGATAAATTAAAGTGCTAGTAGTTTGTGTTGTCTTCTGTTAATTCAGGAATGGTTAACAATAGTTGATCTGTGTTAACAAGTGTACCCTCTCTTGATCAGAGAAGTTAAATTTTATTTTTAGAGTGTGTGGTAATAAAAATTCACACAATGTTTAGAAAGAATGCTAGGCTGATCCCCACAACTGAAAAAGGTGGTCTCACAACTACTTTGTGGTCAGATAGCAAATTCAAATAATTGTTAGGAGTACAAATGAACTTAATATTAACTGAAAAAGTTAGACAAGGACTAACTAGGAAATATAACATCCATCCAGACAAGACTTGGTCTGTAGAGGAGTGTTAAAAAGTTCTTGGAGTATGTATACATAAGGACAATGTAAAAGGTTGCCATAGAGAATTTGGTTTAGCGCTAGCTACACAACAGTCTCAGCGTAACTCAGAGCTAGAGGAACAGAACAAAGAGCTTTGGGCTAGAGTAGCTGCTTTGACAAAAAAATTGAACTGCAACAAAGCTTTAGACATTAGTCAGCCTGATAACATTTATCCTGACTTACAAGCTTTATTTGAAACAGATGTAGCCATACAATCTGCAACTGAATTGACTGTAGATTCGGTAAAGTTGTGTGGTGCTAGGAGGAGACACCAGGGAATTGAGGAAATTGAAAGTGTTCCTCTCAACTCTTCTGATGTCCAGGTTCAAGCAATTACAAAAATGCTAGGATCTAAAGATATTAAGAGCTTACCCTCAGCATGCTCACATTTTTCTGAATTTAGATGAGCACTGATTAGCAAAATGCATCTGTACAACATGTCATTGGCAGAAGTCACACAGCTGATGTCACAAATTCTAACTGAATCTGAATTCAACAGTTTTGAGTCAGGTGTTACTTCTGATCTACAACATGCCAGTAAGGACGATTTGAGAGAAGGTATTATGAAAATCCTAAAGTGTATCATGGGACCCAAAATAGACTGGTCTAGAATCACTAACTGTGTACAAAACAAAGAGGAAACTGTGAGTGAATATACTGAAAGGTTTTGCCAGTCAGCTGTGGAATAGTTGATGATAGTTGATGATCCTGAAAGTGTACTAGATGACAAGGGACCCCTAGACCGTATTGGGTCAGATGGCCTTGTAGCGGAGTGGAATAGTTGATGATCCTGAAAGTGTACTAGATGACAAGGGACCCCTAGACCATATTGGGTCAGATGGCCTTGTAGCGGAGTACAGAAAGACCCATAGTGGAATAGTTGATGATCCTGAATGTGTACTAGATGACAAAGGACCCCTAGACCGTATTGGGTCAGATGGCCTTGTAGCGGAGTACAGAAAGACCTTGCCGTTCCTAGATATTACGTGGTCTAACAAAACTCTCAGAAATAACCTGGACACATTAGCTACTTGGGAAAGAGATGCTGATGTTAAGGCAAAAGTGAGAGTAGCAGCAGCCACCTTTTGCACCACAAATCCAGACAAGAGATGGTCTAAAAAAGAAGGGAAATGCAATTAATGTGGAAAATTAGGGCATTGGGAGAAAGGGTGTAGGAAGAAGTTGAAAGATAATAGAAGAAATACTATGCATAATTCTTCTCCTTCTCAGCCCACCTACAACACTGATGTTCAGCAAAGGACCAGTGAAACGTTATGACAGCTTGCTTAGGCTCTTCTAAGAGCACAAACGGAGCAGGAAAAAAAAATATTGTTGGGGCTCACAATGACAAAATAATTTTTGTGAAAAGTGGCATACAAGAGAAAGTGATTGACTTTTTGCCTGATACAGGTGCATAAATGACAGTAGTTTCTATAAAACAGGCTAAAGATTTAAACATTCCATACAAGAAAGCAAAACTAAAATTTGGTTAATTGGTGTAGTAGGTGAAGATTCTGTTTTGCCTGAAATTCTGCCCATAGAGGTACAATTAGGCCCGAAGACTCTCTCTATTGCTATGTGCTCCATTAAATACAGGTGCAATTCTAGGCATGGATCTGCTGAGACAAGTACATCTAACTTTAGACTTGTCCTCAGAATCTGCTAGCATAAAAATTGCTTCAGCACAAGTTTTTAATGCAATCACTCCTGAGTATGCTTTCTTACAGAATCATCTAATTTGGGCTAAAGACAAAGATGATTGCGGATTTCTCACAAATGTAGAACCAGTCAAATTATCAGGAACCACCCCTCCTGTCACCAAACAATATCCGATCAGTAAGGAAGCTATTTCAGGGAGTCAAACCTGATGTAGAAAAATTGCTGAAGCAAGGAGTTCTTGTTAAAAGTAATAGTCCCTGTAATTCACCCATATGGCCCATCAAGAAAGCCAATGTGTCATGGAGACTCACAATAGACTACAGAGTAGCCAATAAGCATATTGAAAAAATCACCCCCCTAGTAGCAGATCCATCCATAATTTGTAATGGCTTACCATTATATTGTAAAGTTTTTTTGGTAATTGATATGTCTAATGGATTATTTTCTGTACCCTTATACACTGACAGCAAGCCATGGTTAGCTTTCACAGTTGACTATGAACAATATCAGTGGACACGTTTGCCACAGGGATTTCAAAATTCCCCAACCATATACGACCAGGCTCCCAGACGTGATTTGTGTGACCCAGAATGTCCAGTCAAACAGTCCACTATGATTAATTATGTTGATGATATTTTTGCCTCAACAGATCATGAGGTATATCAAACTGAATTGGCAGCATTGCTGGACTATTTGCAGAAAAAAGGACACAAATGTAGCTTTCACAAAGCTCAAATTGCTAAAACTCAAGTTACATTTCTGGGTCAAACAATTGGTACAGGAAATAGATCCATTACAAAGGATCGAGCCACTTCAGTCAAAGCAAACCCCCCACCTACTAATATTAAAACACTAAGATCATTTTTAGGAACACAGGTTACTGTAGACCGTGGATTGAAGACTATACTTCAATGCTCACCACTTTATGACTTGCTGAAAGGTCAGATAAGAGAATCTGATACAGTTTGTATGGAAGAAATTCACCCAAAAGCTATCAATGATTTAAAGAGAGCACTATGTCAAGCGGCAGCATTAGGAATTGCACAATCTGATAGGCCCTTTGTGCTTTATGTTCATGAACACTTAGGCTTCATGACTGCATGTCTAATGCAAGAACATGGGGGCAATTTATGCCCAATTCGTTACTATTCTGGCAAACTTGTCATAGTCACTCAAGGTATGGGCCCATGTCTCAGAGCAGTACAGGCAGTTTATCTAGCTGTTCAGACCTCATCAGGAATGGTTTTAGGACAGACTGTAAATGTAAGATGCCCTCATGCAGTGTCTGCACTAATGAATCATGCAAAAGTCACTTCTGTCACATCTTCTTGCTGGGGAAATTGGTTAACAACCCTCACAGCCCTAAACAATTTTTTACAACGTGCACCAGTCACGAACCCATCCTCTTGTGTGATGTCTGCTGTCCAGGAAAAATCAGCATTTATTCTTTATGATTTATTTATTTTAATGATTTAGTTTTATTCTGTATCCATTTCACAGTTTTATTCATTTATTTATTCTTAGTTTCTGAGATTGAGGTTTCTCTTCTTGGGTCGTGTTGACCTGATGATAATGTCTTGGAGTCTAAATGTTCTAATGTTTATCTGAAGACTCTGTCCTGTGCAAACTCTGAAGGCCAACTCTTGGTAAATAGTAGTTTTTGGGTTACTATGCAGACTGGGGTCGTATAAGAAGTGACGCCCTGCACAGTCTGCATGATTGACAATAACTTTTGTCCAATGGACTTTTAACACCTCCTGATGGGTCGTCTTCTAGAGATTACGTAGGACAGAGTATAAAATATGTGTTCTGTATGCGAAAGACGGAACAGGTCAGGATGGGGAGACATTGTCTGTGTCTCTATGTTCTTTATCCTGTCCCCATCTGCATATGTCCCAAATAAATCTTTATGATTCAATTTGAGCAAAAACAACTCTGTTGGTTTCATTCAAGTCTCTGCACCCCAAGAGATAATCTTGTGACCCCTGACATCTGCAATGACTGAAGTTGTCTTAGAGGACGAAGGAGAAATTGCTCATGATTGTGTTAAGCTTACATACACACCTACAAGTGAAATATCAGAAACTCCCATAGATAATGCAGCTCAAGTTATTGAAGGTAACAGACGAGCAGGTTATGCAGTAACTTCTACCACTGAAGTGGTAGCTTCATGTTGTCTTCCAGATAATTTTTCAGCTCAAGCTGCAGAACTAGTAGCCTTAACTAGAGCATGCACCCTAGCGTCAGGATCAATTGCAAATATCTACACTGATTCCAGATATGCTTTTGGGGTAGTTCATGATTTTGGTTTCATTTGGTAAAGTAGACAGTTTTTAACTTCTGCTGGATCACCCATTAAGGATGCCGGATTAGTGAAAGATCTAATGTTTGCCATGAAACTTCCAAAGAAATTAGCTGTGATCAAAGTGAAAGCACATCTCACAATTAATACTACTGAAGCTAAAGGTAATGTTCTTGCTGATGTAGTGGCTAAACAGGCTTGTTCATATGCAAATGTACAGGTGTGTTCAGGTATTACAGCAGAAAAAACAATTTTGCCTCCTGAATCAATCATTAATCTGTACAAAGACGTTCCTTTATATGAAGCATGGACATGGTTGGACAAAGGAGCCACAGTGGATTCATCCGGTTGCTGGACCAAGGTGGGAAAATACATTGCTACTGAATCACTGCTGTGTATTTGGCTCAACAAATACACAATTTGGGTCACAGTGGTCCTGCAATCATGAATCACAGGTTCTCAAATCAATCGTGGAATCCAAATTTCAGAAATATAGCAACTGAAACAGTAAAGAGATGTGTTACAAAATAATAATGATGTGCCAGCAGCAACAACAGCAGCAACACATACCCCAGCTCCACCAGGACCGTTTCGCCACCTGCAAGTTGATTACATATCACTGCCTTCTTGTAAAGGCAAGATGGCTTTACTTCTTGTTCTCAAGATGGATATAAGCTTATACAACAGGGCATGCCACAGGTGCACATAGTGCTAAATGTCTTGTCACTGATTTCATTCCCAGATGGGGATTGCCAGACAGCATTGACTAGGATCAAGGTACACACTTCACAGGATAGGTAGTCAAGGAAGTGTCATGCAAGTCGAACGTGCAAACAGAACAATCAAAACCAGGCTAAGCAAAATTATTCAGGAAGGTGTATTATGTGTTGAGGCGCTACCAGCGGTGCTGTGTAGTAGGAGAGCATCACCTAACAGATCAGTAGGTCTAAGCCCTCATGAGATTATTACAGGACGCCCAATGCAGATGCCAGGTGTGATTGATCTTAGAAATGCTGATGTGCACATTGCCTCAGATGCCCTTGCTGTGAAAACCATACAAAGGCACTACAGAGTTCCAGAGAAAGAGTTGAGTCATGTTGGCAGAGTCTACCAGAAGGTGGGCACACAATCATCCCAGGTCAGGTCACTAGATAAGCCCTGCCCCCTAAAAGTATGTAGGCTACAATGTAACACTGTTCATCAGATGACTTTTTCAAGACTGCAGCGCCGTCTTGTGAGGATCTGAATAAAGGGAAACTTCTGCTCCAAACATCTAAAAAGCATCTCCTAGATTCTTAAGAAGAAATTCACAACACTATCATCTCAAAAACATTGCAAGAAATGATTTGTCTCCAGTCAAGACTTGGAGAAACTTGTTCATGCCTTTATCACAAGCAGGGTGGATTATTGTAATGGTCTCCTCACTGGCCTTCCCAAGAATACCATTAGATAGCTGTAGCTCATCCAGAACGCTGCTGCCAGGATGCTGACTAGAACCAGAACATTTAAGGATATCACACCAGTCCTCAGGTCCCTACACTGGCTTACAGTTGTATTTTGAATTTATTTGAAAGAACTTTTACTTATTCAGAAATCCCTAAATGACCTAGGACCTAAATACATTGCAGATATGCTCACTGACCACTCAGATCATTAGTATCAAGTCAGTTAGAAATACCAAGGGTTCACACAAAAAAGGGGAATCCACTTTTAGATATTATGATGGCCGCATTTGGAATCAGCTTCCAGAAGAGATCAAATGTGCTACATTTAAGTGTGGACGCAAAACTCATCTGTTTAGCTGTGCATTTACTGAATGAGAACTGTGCTACATCCAAACTGATTGCATTCTGTTTTAACTGTCTTAAACTTATTTTAAATTAATGTTTAAATCACTGTTTTATTGTTGTGGTCATTATTTTTAATTGTTTTACTTTTTTTTTCATGTTTATTATTGTCTATACTTCCTTTTATGTAAAGCACTTTGAATTACCTTTGTGTACGAAATGTGCTATATAAATAAACTCACCTTGCCTTAGTTTCAGAATAGTGTAGTTTAGTTAGGGACAATATTGGGTTGAGATAGGATTAGAGGTTTAACCATTCAGATTAGGGAAGTTTTGGTTTGTTCTTTCCTTTTCTTTCGTCTTGTCACTAGGCCCTGGGCTCTGCTCTTTTGTTTGTTTGTTTGTTTGTCACTATTTCATGCTAAGCTCTGTAAATAGTGCTTAAAGTAGTGTAAATAGTGCTCTGTAAATAGTGACACTACAAGCTACATAAAGCCAGCAAATTGAGCTTATTCTGAGTTATGAGTTAGCTTATTATGAGTTGCTGTATTTGTTCAGAGGAAGTGTGCAGAAAGAAATGGAAGAGTCTGGGGGACACCTATTTAAAAGAGAGGAGAAAGGAGTGGGTTAGCAGCAGGGTCAGGGAAAAAGTGGAAGTACTATCTTTCCTCGACCCCTTTGTCTCCCTTTTCTGCCTGAAAAGTGTGATTAATGTCTACATACACGATCATGACACTGTTGTGTAGTGGGTTGAGTAAGGTGCAAACAGTGTTTGGTCAGATAGAGTGGTGTTTATGAACGGTCAGAGCTAACTGGCTAATGTAGCTTAGAAGAAGTTGCTCCGCTACCATTAGCAATTTCGCCTCTCTGGCAGAATTGTTGGCTGCAACCCGATCGAGACTCTGCAGCGTGTCCACCACATCTTGCAGGTGCGTCCTCATAAAGTTGTGGAGAACAAACGTTGCCTTCACACACCTCTCCACAAAATCCATGTCCGGCATTTTGCTACTGGAACCGCCTGGCAGAAGCCTCTCCCCAAGGCGAATTTGACGCGCGTATGAAGCGAGTAAGCTCAAAATGTTCAAGCATACAACAACGTGTGAGTAGCGCGATTTTGACGCGTCATTCGCGTCTGGTGTGAACACTCAGTAAGGCTCTCCTTCCAGGCGGCGTGAAAAGATTCTAAATTAGTCACTCACCATTTGCGCTCTAATCTACGCATATTTTGATTTATGGCCCGCATATCATTATACCAGGGAGCCAGCTTTTTCTGTCTAACTTTTTTACGTTTAAGAGCTGTGACGTAGTTGAGTGTGGATCGGAGGGAGTTTTCAAGGTATTCGGTAACGTCATCTAAGTCTGCTGGACAAAAAGGTGTGTTGGCAAAATTCTCAGTAAAACTATGGGCTGTGGCAGACGTGATTGTACGATAAATACGGAAGTGAGATGACATGCTTAGATTATGACTACGGTGCAGATCAAATGTAATGAGGAAGTGATCTGAGATTACTGTATACACGGGGATAGTAGCTATATTTTCGACATTAATGCCGAGCGTTAAGATAAGGTCAAGTGTGTGCCCAAAGCAGTGCGTAGTCCCTGTTACATGCTGTATGAATTTATCACATTGAACAGCTAAGTTGGCTATGAAACCGCTAAAGTCGTGTAAGAACTCTGTATATGGCCCTGGAGGCCTGTAGACAGTTACTAGGGACAAAGAAGTTTTATTTGCATCTAAATTGATTAAATTAGGGAACAGAGTTTCAAATGATGAAAACTTAAACCCGGTAATCTGTTTAATATTTAAAGCATTTTTATATATAGTTCACGTGCCTCCCCCCTACTGTAGCTAGGGGCTGTAGCATCGTTTAGGACAAAAAACTCGTCAGGTCTAATCCAAGTCTCAGTAAGGAATAGGGTATCGAGATTCTTATCAGTTATTAGTTCATTCACAAGAGCAGTTTTAGGAGTGAAAGACCTAATGTTTAACAATCCGAATTTTAGCTTTAGATTTCGCGTATACTTTTTGGTTTGTCCTGATTTTCTGTTTAATTCGAGGGACAGACACAGTTGTAATATTATAGAGCTTAGGAGAAAACCTGGATGTCTCAAGGCAGCTACTGGTGTCCCAAGAACTTAACTTCGGTCTAAAGGAAATGGAACTTCTGTAACTTCACCATAAGACCTGTCTCTTTAAGACAAGCACCCTGTCAAGCCTCTGTAAGTGCCCCTGTAACATCTGAGATTACACTAGTATATCGTTGAGGTAGACTAGCATTATTTGAAAGACAAAATCATTCATGGTGGCTTGCATGAGCCTTTGAAAGATTGCGGGCCCATTACAAACACCAATCAGTAAACAAAATATACATTTACGGCATTTAGCACACACCTTCATCCAAAGCGAGTTTCATTCCTAACTACAGGAGACACTCTCCCTTGAGCAACTTGGGGTTCAGGGTGATGCTAGAGGTAGGATTTGAACCCAAGACCTCATGGTCCTCATGGTCCAGAGACAAGTATCCCACCCACTGAGCAACTTCCATCCCTATATTCATATAATCTGAAGGGGATGGGGAAGTCAGTCTTATGCCAGTCACACTCCTCTACTGCCACTTGATGGTAACTGCTCACCATATAAATGGTAGAAAATTACCCTGTCCTCCAAACCGAAGAGCATTAAAGCTTACGTGGATTAGTGGCAATGGAAAGGCGTCCTTAATGGTCTTTTGATTCAACCACCTATAATCTACACACAACCTTTCTCATCAAAACAATTGGTGATGCATAGGTGCTACTGCTTTCCTGAATAACACATTTGCAAAAGAGTTTAGAGATGTGCTGCTTAACTTTACCATACTGGGTTGGCGTATTCCCCAGTAAGGTAAGGTAAAAGGATCATAACCAATAGGATCATTGACCACCAGGAAATCACATTTTGGCAGCTTCAAGCCTATGGCTACTACCTTTAACTCTAGATAAACCAGATAGGGTATGCCTAGTCCATCGGTGGCTGTCAATTTAAGCCATTCAGAAGTGGGAAGCATATCCTCATTCTCTCCATGTAAATACTTCCAAATATACAATTCAGTAATAGCGCTCACCATCCTACCCATATCTAGCAGGCAAGGTGTCTTAACTTTTTCAATTTTGAGCTCAACAACTGGACATGTCCCAACAGCTCACTGCAGAAACTGACTTTAGGAAGACAATGTTGGGTTCGAGTCAGGGCCCTGAATTGCTCGACTCTATCAGATGGAATAATAGAAGTGACTCACCTCTCCTGAAGCTGGTCTGTGTAGCGCGATGTGTTTGCTCAAGCGCGGAGAGAAGCGAGAGAGCAGGTGAATCGCACAGTTTAATCTGTGAACGCTCTAAACAAAGAGTTAAGTTCCCACCAGGAACTGACATTCACAAACATGCAAATCCAA
>JBBKCR010040516.1:0-10000 GCA_037577295.1 Ladigesia roloffi
TTGCTACTGTTGTGGATTACTTGAGCACTGTTGTACGTCGCTCTGGATAAGGGCGTCAGCTAAATGCCGTAAATGTTCAGGCCATGTTTGAGAGTGTCCATACTGTGTCCAGTAAAACCCTTTTCCAACTTTTATATGGAGACGTCTTATAAAACTAAAGGTGGTCAGGAAATGAGAGAGAATTTAGTACCGAGTGTTAGAGAGAGAACGAATGAATGAACGAATGTTTGCCTGTTTCTAAGAGACTGTGTATCTGTGCACTTGTATGAGACTGTATATCTGTGTATAAGACTTGGTTTATGTAATATGTAATACTTCAAGGAAGGTTTTTTATAAAGTGGCCAGTGCGTGTGTATAAGTTTCTGTAGAGGGTCAACACACTGACAAAAATGGAGGGAAAGTAGCATCTCTCGGTCTGTTTCTACTCACGGATCATAGAAAGCATTCCAAGCACATCCATAACAATCTGGACATAACAAGCAGGACGGACGGTCGACACAAACTCCAGCACATTGTCAACAAATCATCCGAGATCAGAGGTGCCCCCTCTCATGAACTCAGTCACTCCATCATAAAATGACAGTATAAAGGAACAAAGAAATTCATCTTTGACCCCACATATCTAGCTCAGTATATTTTTCAGACTTCAGCTTGACAAAACACCCAACTAACTGTATTTGTCCGATTTTTTCCCACTGTAACAAATTCCATCTTTAATCTATTATTTCTTAATTAAATCCAGAATTTCTCATATAATCCATAACTTGCCCCCTTGCTCTGTGTGACCTATCGGGGCCCACTGTATATGCCATTGTATTTGTTTGACATGGTCATGTGATCATATGTTGTGATGTTTGATGTTAATCTATTGTGTTTAATATATTACCTTAATGATAGATCCAAAGTAAAAGTCAGTATAGGCCTGTTTAAGCATCTAAACATGACCTAACTCATCTGACACTGTCCTATTATATCTAAAACTACCTAATAATATCTAACATGCTATCCCATGATATTAAACACACTGTCCCATAATACCTAACACATTGTCCTATAATATCTAACTGTGCCATAATATCTAATAAACTGTCCAACTATATCTAGCCTGTTGTCTTATTACCACCTCAATTCCACGCCACCTAGTGGATCTGGCCAGCGGACGAGTGCAAAAATCTATTTTTAAACCACGATTGGAGTGTTTTCACGCAAATTTCTTTGCTTTAACTAATATCTGAAGTTGTTGCTTTTCGAAAGAGCCATCCCAGAAGTTTCTATGACCTTCCTTGGCAGTGATAATGGCTATTTGCTCCAAGGAGTACTTGGGGCCAAATCTGACTGGTGCAGTTTGAGTGTCAGTAACTAGGACAAGTTGCGTGGTAAATTTTACATACACCTTCCAGTTGCCAATCGATGACTGTTCCCTAGGAGGTATGACTTGACCAGACACGCCCCCGCATTCCAGATAAAAAGACATGCGAAAACGTAAGTGGTCACTTTCCCATTTTGGTGCACTCCTTTTGCCTCAAGCGTAGCTGCAAGTGCTGTTGCCCTTTTTGCTGAGTGTAGCTGACAGCGGGGATGTAAGTTCATATGCGTTTTGGATGCGGTGGGTTTGGGACGGAGGTCCGACCATTTTATGAACATTGGTGTCTATTTGGGACGGGAAAGGCTTACTGTTTTAGTAGGGGGTATTGTGTAACTTTTTAGAAGTTGTGTGTCTGCTGTGGATGGGGGGATAGTAAAGGGCCACTTCGTGATTCTTTTGTGAAGGTGTGTCTGCTGACATTTCACAGCATGTTTTTACATAATGACACTGATTTCTAAAAATTATTTTGCCATTTTAGGGACTCGGAAAGTGACTCAGAGGAACCTCAACATCGGAGAGGGAGAGGGAGAGGCAGAGGCAGAGGCACAACCACAACCTTAGCTCACCCTGAACCTCAACCAGACTGGAGGACTGAAGAGGACCAGGACATGGTGCCCAGGGTGGCCCACTTCTACCCCTGAAGACCACCTTCACATTCTCCAGGTGATCCTGAACAACAGTAATACGTTTGGACAGAAGCAGGTATATATTGTTGTAAATAGGTTTTAAATTTCTTTACTTATTTTATAATTATTGTTATTTGTAGTTTTTATATTTACTAAATACACACTTTTGTCTTATGTAAGCTTGAGGACATATGGCAGGACATCACCCTAAATGACCTCTATAGCTTTGTGGGAATCTTGGTATACATGGGCCCGACACATGAGCTCAGCATCTCAGACTACTGGAGGGTGTCGAGGTTGTACAGCCTGCCCTTTCCTAAGAGTGTCATGTCGGGGTCTAGGATTTGCCGGATCCTCAGCCACCTCCACCTGAGCGACCCCAACCTGGACCAAGTGAATGATGAGAAGCGTGGCACACCTGAGTACTGATCCTTGTGCATCAGTGCTAAAAGGGACAGTTATCATGACTGGCACTTTGCATGTGGTGTGTAGTTTATTTTGAAGTTGTATGTTGTTGTAAATCGGACATTTCTTTTACTTATTTTATACTCAAAGTTATTGGTCATTTTTATATTGTTGTAAATACTTTTTTTATTTCTACTTATTTTAGAATTATTTTTAGAATTATTGAAATTGTGGTTTTCATATTCTTTTTTGAACAAATAGAAGACATACTCATGTGTAATATTTTTTAAACCCTGGCTCATTTGAGTGCTTTCTACAAAGCCAAATCCATTGCATGGTCAGGCCACATTTCTGCACTGATTTCTATTGTCGTTTTTGGTCAATAAAATATTCATATAAAATCAGGAAATCAACGCGCCACACATGGATGTGCTTCAGAACTTTTCATCTACATGGTCTCAGGTACTTGTGTGTAAAATTTCAAAGCCCTGGCTGCTGTGATTGTGAAGTAGTAACCAAAGGGTCCTTTGGAGACTCCAAAAGGGATTTTGGAGTCTCAGAATGGAAAAATGCATGTCTGTCTTTACTAAAACAGGTGTAAAACATTCATTTGTTATTCTTTTTTGAAGATAACTGCACAAGGCCTGTGGCTATGACCTACAGGTGTTTAGGTTTTAATGGCAGCCTGAATTTAAAGATGCTTGACACAAATGTTTATAAAATCCTTTAGTTCGTCCTCTGTTGCTTTGTGACAGTAGGTTGTACATTTTTGTGGTTGGTGTCATGTACAAAAAAAAGCATGCAAAAATGACCAAGTATGAAGGAGCTGTGACTTTTTAAAGTTGGGTACTGCAAACTGGAATTGTTTGGAAGAAATGGGAATGTAAGCTAACACTGTCTCATAATATCTAACATCCTGTCCCATAATACCTAACACATTGTCTTATAATATCTAACACTGTCCCATAGTATCTATCATTGTGCCATAATATCTAATACACCGTCCAACTGTATCTATCCTATAATATTCAACATACTGTCTCATAATATCCTACACACTGCCCCATAAAAGCTAACACACAGCTTCTGAATCAGGATTATGAACTGTATCTGTAAATTGTGGATTAAAAGATCTTTAAAGGTGATGCTACATTAAAGAAAACGTCAGTAAATTATTTAGACCCCACTGCTGCTGGCTTTGGCATTTTTACTATAAACTAATAAGAGACACAGGTTCATTAGTAGAGTCCTGTCTTACCCCAGCCATCTATCTATCTATGGTTTTACTTTTTTAATATAATGTATTTTTTTGCTTTAAATTACTGTAACGAAAGAAAAAAACTATTTTATACATATATGTCATTCCATAAGAGGTTCTACGTCCATTTGGAAAGAGACAAACTGTGAAATCTTCACAGGAATGAAAAAAAAAACGGACAAAAACACACAGTATGTCCAAAAGTATCCAAACAGTTATTCTAATTAGTGAATTGTGCTACAGGCATTCACAGCTTGGGCGTTCTCCAAAGAAAAGCACCGATCTGCGGACAGAATGATCCTTGTTTTGTTTGGAGCTTGTTTGGGCTCCACTCATTAACCTTGTAAACACGGTTTGTGTGATCCTGAATGAATTATCCAGCATCAGCACCTGACCTCACTAATGCTCTTGTGGCTGCAGTACAATCTTCATAGCAACCATCCAACTATTCAGAAGCAAAGGCCTTGATTTCAGTGTAAACTTTTGGATGCGTACTGTACCCGCGCTCACTGAAAATGTGTTATTTACCCACAACATTCATTTTCAATGAGTTGCCCAAAGCAACCTACAGCAGCGAGCAAGTATGGACATTGCCATAGGAACTCATTTTGTCTCGTTTTGGCCTTGACAACACTTCTGAATTATTAAAGGTATAAATCACAATACCCGGCCCTGCCTTTAGGCCGCAGTGTTTAGCCGTCGCTTCGCTGCTTCCTCACTATAGCAGGAAGAAGTGCGTTGTATAATAGTTTTGTGTCCTGCCCAAGGCTCCATATTTCCTGTCTGCATATTCAATTTGCAAACTCTAATGCTGTTGTTTGCCTTCCACACGCCTGGAGCTGCGTGTAAACACTCCCCTCCCCGCGTTTACGCGCCACAGGTCTCGGATCAGTGCGCGCGACAGACGACAGGGTGGAGGAGGGCAAAAGCTCTTAACCCCCCACATGCAACACACACACACACACACACACACACACACATACATCACCATCTTGTCCCCCTGCTTGACACGAGCATGCATACATACGCACACACAGACACACATTCGTAGCAGGCCATCCATCAGGCCTCCAACGAGAACCGAATCTTGGCAATGTGGGGCAAATGAAAAATCATTGAGTAGGAAATTGGGAGGTAATAGGGCCCCCGCTGCAATTTGATGAGGAGTCAGACTGTACCTGAATGATGAGGGCAGTAGAGGGACAGCCAGAGAAATTCGACTCTCCGTACGCTGTCCGTACCAACACCGCTTAGGGAAAAACAGATATGGGCAAACAGGGAAGAGTCAGATCCTTCCCGATGTTTTATTTACTTAAAATGGATGTCAAACCGGAATGATGTTGATTCTAAAATTAATTTGAGGTCAGATTAGCCTCTTTATTAGGTCAGGGTCAACAAGAAGGGCCTCGGTATTATTACGAATAAATATTCAAAATAAGAACACATACATACATAGACACACTCCTAATATATATATATATATGAGTCCAAAGTTTTTTGAAGCCCATTTTTCTGTTTTTAAATTCTAGCAGTTCAATGTCTCATTGTTTATTCTGCAGAAAGTTTTTCCCAGCTATAAGTGTGCAGTCATACAAATTCAACTCACAGTGAAATGCTTAACCCACTCACTAAGTGTGAGGGGACTGTACCTTGCTCAAGGGCATCTCAGTGGTGACTCTAGTAGTGGGATTTGAACCCCAATCCTCTGAGTGCAGCACCCTAAGCACTAGGCCATCCAGCTGTCCACTCATAGGCTCTGCTTGGTGGTCTACAAAGCAGCTTGGTGGGGTTTCGGTCTGGACACTTCTGGACACTCCATGTTTTCCAGCTCTCCATCTTTTTATTTTTCTGAGCTTGGTTCTAGCAGATCTTGGACTTATGTTTTGGGACACTATCTTGCTGTAGGACAAACCGACCAACTCAGCGCAGACCTGCATGGATTACTACAGAATTATTTCCCACTTCTGGAAAACCTTATCATTTTTAAACCTCTTGCAGTTGAGCATTGGGTAAAGTTTTTTTAATAATATTATGCTATATCCTATATTTTTTATTCGTGATGCTCTTTCTATGTTCTTCTCTTGATCTGCTTTTGCTTTTTGTCTCTTGGCATCTTTGATCTTTGCTGATTTTATCTTATTTATTCTTATCTTTCATCATATCTTATCTTTTATCTTAGCGTATGTGTTTTAAAGGAAATGTACCGATTTTTCTACTCTTTGTCTGGAGTCCAAACACTGGCGGCTAATGTTGCTAACACTCTATTCCTTTGATGTCTTTGTTGCTATATGTTAAGAGATAATGGAGGCGGGTGAAATTAAACAGATTATGTGAAAAATGTACATTGAATTCTGTGAAAAATATATCCTGAATTCTTTGAGAAGAAGGCTTGAGACCAAAAGGTCACAAGATCCATGCCCTGGACTGGCAGGATGAGTGAATGAATAGCAATTTCCCCTTAACATCCAAAAATGAAATGACCTTAAGCAAAGCACTTAACCCTCCAACTGCTCCCTAGGTGCTGTGGCTGTGGCATCCAGTGCGCTGCCCCTTTTGTGTGTGTCTGTGTGTGTGTGTTTACATTGCTTACCTGGCTTAGCACGAATGTGTGAGTGTCTGTTCTCTGCCCACGGATGGCTCCCGGTCAAGTCCACATCTTTGCTTATTCTATGGAGATAATAATAGGAATGTTGTCTGGCAGACTCTGTATGGGATATTTTTGTCATATGTTCTGCCAAAGCTTATATATTTTATTTTCCCGTTGACACTCTACTATTTTGTACCATTGTACTATTATTAGAACATAACTCTCGAGAAAATGTGCTTTAACGGCAGCTTTAAAGTCCATTTTAAAGTATTTTTTGAAAGATAGGTTTGAGCGAGACACTTATCCTTTGGCATTAAGCCTTGCGAAGGTTCCATAAAACAAGGGCAGCCACAATTTGTAATAGGTCAAGAGCTATTGCTTTTGTTAAAGACCTTGTAAAGTGCGACAATGACCAGGGTGGCGCATCCATACAGGCGAAGGAGGCAGTGAGTCCCCACCTCAGTACTGTCAATAAGATGAGACCTAACACCAGTACAGTCAGCTTGATCTGTCAAGTCAAGTCAAGACAAATTGTGATGCAGAATCCCAGTACCACATTTTTAAAGGAGAAACACGACTCAGGCTGTGTTTGTGTAGATACATGAAGCTTCCATTCCTATCTGCTTGCTATAATATCATCTGATATGTAGCCTATGATTTTTCTAAAAGTTTAAAATAAAGATATCACATAGTGAGACATTTTCTCTTTGTATTTATTGCATTGACCAAGTAAAGCAGTGGGGCAGCCAAGAACACAGTGCCTGTGGACAGTATGTTGCTCAAGGGCAACTCAGTGGTACCACTAGCAGTGTGTGATGTTCTGGTGCCTTTTTATATGGGTTCACGTTGGCGTTAAGTACCAAAGCTGCCATGCACTGAACATATATTGGTTTCATTCAGTTCCCTCCTTATCGTAACACACAACGATCACAGTGCCATCCACTGGTTAGGCATATAAGGTACATACATTACACAGACCTGGGATTTGAACCCACAACCTTCTGATCACAGACATAACATCCTAACCACTGGGCCACCAGCTGCCACTCAAGTTAATGTCAACTCCAACCGTACCCCCTTCCCACCACACAACTTCATTTAACATCGTCCCCCAAGATCCAAGAATTTGTGACTGGATTGAAGTGGAGGGTGGCGAAATATGACTTGCATTGACAAATACTTTATATGTCATTCAAAATCTCACTGTTAATACATTCTGCTGCCTGTGCTGAGTCAATTCATAACAGCGCTTGTATATTATTTTAAAAGCCCAATAAAAAGTTAAAAAGCAGATCAAAGAATGCTGAGCGGCTCTGTATTGATTTCTAAATGGCTTGTGAGTGAGAAAGCATGAGGATTGCTTTAATCAATCGTAATGCTTTCAAATCCGTATGAAATACGCCCTCACTTAATAATCAGCCACAGTAGAGAAGACAAACAGTTCACACACTTTGACACATGTCCGGAGGCAAGGCTTTTTATGCATTTAACTTTCAGAGGTGTTTGGTCAGTCCTTAATTAAGAAACTTCTCCTTGGTTTTGGTTCCATTGTGATGTCATTGAAATGCCCTTTTTGTAATTGAGCGCTCGATTTTAATGCGAAAATCCAAACACTTTTCAGCTAGCATTTATTACACTAGCCTTAGGCCAACTGTGAAAGAGGAAATTAGAATGATGGTGCTTGAGAATGGCTGGAAATGCAGCCAAAGTATAAAGATCAGACCCATTGTTTAAAGTTGGTGGAGGCGAGAGACGCCGATTTATTCAAGAAATGGCGGTGTCGGTTATTCAGACATCTATCAAAATGGCCACCAGAGCAGTTCTAATCCCAAAGCCCACTCCTAGCCCGGGATTTTAGCTGGTGCATGTAAAACGGCGGCTAGTGTCGCGCCCTGACATTTCTGTGGCGAGTTTGCGTCTCCAGGCCTTTTCATATGCTGTCGTGAGGACGATAACAGAAGGATTATGGGATTGACAGCGGGTATGCTTACAGATGTGAAGCCGTGTGTGTGTGTGTGTGTAATGTGTGTGTGTGTGTGTGCATGGATCAGTGTTCTAACTCACCTGTAAAAGATCCTCCTCTGGTCAGAATGTCACCCTATTCCTTAATCAGCCTGGATTTACTGCTTGATGCTAATTTTCATGTGTTCTTGTTTCATCTTGGTCCAGCTCTGCCATTCCCATACATGTTTGGTCTAGAATGACCTGCAATCTTCCTGTAATGTGCTGTGCCGTTGATGATGGACAAAGATCTGGCCAGATCAAAGATCCAGGGTGGTTCATTCATCCTGAAGGTTAGGTGTTAGCATGACAAAAAAGGAGACGATTTCATGTGCCATGATTTATGCCTTGCTGACTGGAGCCTATGCTTCTGTTTCTGCTGTTTTCAGGGAAAACTGCTCGCCGTTATATCTCCCATTACATTTCACACATGAATAAATGCAAGAAACAGCAATTCCTTAAAGTAGGGGTGTCCAAAACAGTATTTTGCATGATGCTATAGAAGAACCTGTTCCTCAAAGAACCTTTCATTGGATAGTTCTTTAAAAAAAGTGTTTTTGTAATTGAGATGTGTATGTGCAATTGACTCCTAAAAGTCACAGGGGTTACGTTCTAAGAGCAGCCACAAATTGTGATATGGTAAAAAATAATGCCTATTTTTATAATGTAAATATGCACTAATATGCTCCCAAAACACTTTAATTTTGTTTTTAAATCAGCTTAATACCTTACTCTTTAAAAAAATGTAGTTCAACTCGTGTAATGTTTATTTTCTTGACATTTGTGAAATTTTCCTCTGCTAGAATTCACATTTCTACATTTGGCGACCCCCCCCCAAAAAAAAGTCCTCCAGAGTGGTCCACTTCAGCGCTCAAAAGTCAATATCGAGTCCAAAACTTAACCTGCAGTATAAGCCTTGGTGGTGTAGTCTGATTTAAATATGTAAAATCAGTGTGAGAACGTTTTTTAAAGAAATCAGGCCATTAAAGTACTTGCATGATGAGCTACTCTATCATAGTGTGTCATCCTTTCAAATTCTTAGCTTGATGGCAGACAAATATAATGTAGTTTAATAGTAGACTTCACCCCTCTATTGTTGCTTTTTCAAAGGAACTCTCAACACAAGATCTAAGAGCTGGTACCCTGCGTTTTCCTCCTCTTTATGTATGTAAGTACATGCAGTACTGTGCAAACCTCACACATCATTTCTTCAGATTTTGCTTCCAGACTTTCTTATATTTTTAATATAGTCTTGAGGAACAGTTCTCCAGGCTTCCTGAAGAGTAGTTTTGGTTTGTTAAGCCAAACCGTGACCTATGGATGAATCATTCAAGCAGAACAAAGGAAATGAAGCCCCAACTCTCCTGCTTGGAAGGCAGTGGTTATCCAGAGTGGCGAAGCTAGACGTTTTTTACTTGGGGGTGCCAGGGAGGGGCCCCACTCCCGACTGTGAAACTACATTTGTGTTTTGGCATGTTAGTGACACACAGCTCTTGCACCGCAGCTCCTCGTTTGTTTCATTTTGACGATTGGGTCAGACAGGGACTTCGGAATAATGCCGGTGCTGATACAGAGCGCTGTACTACTGCTGTGCGCAGGAGGAACATAGCAGTTAAGAGATTTTACCGATGACAGAATTCAGCCCTGGCTCCGCCACTGGTTATCCACCACCCTGACCAACCACTATAGGATATAAAATTCTAGCTTTATATGTAAATTCTACCTGAACACAGCCGTATTTTCATTTTTACCATTAC
>JBBKCR010040527.1:0-26802 GCA_037577295.1 Ladigesia roloffi
ACACACACACACACACACACACACACACACACACACACACACACACACACACACACACACACACACACACAATGCTGACAAGTCCTACAGCAAGGCCGGGTCAAGTAAGCTCACTGTAAGGTCTACCTCACACTTCTTACATATTAAAAAAAACAAACCTTTTTTGCAAATGACATAAAATTGGAGGAAATTCCAAATATAATAGACCTGCTTGGGAAATAAAGCCAAACACCAAGCATTTACTTGTGACATCAGCACTGTCAGCTGTTTAAACCTCCTTTTGGGCACAATGAGTTTCAGAACACATTTCAATAATAGTTTGGCAAAAGAACCTCCGACTCATTATTTAGGCAAAACCTGCTCTTCATCCCAAGGAAATCACTTCAAAAGAAGCTTCAAAGTATTGCACAACTCCCAGAGGAGAGATTACGATCTTATGGGCCCTGGTGCAAATAAATGAACGCATGAGATATATTATGAATATGAGGGAGATAAACGGATATCAGGGCTGTGTGTGGACAGCTGATGAATACTGGCGAGGCTTGTTGTAAAGAATTTGGATCATTCTTATGTAAGAATGCCAAGAGACATCCACTATTTTACATGGAGTGTGGGTTTTTGAAGACCCGTAGCCATGGAGATATTTGTATTGAATTATTTGGTATATTATTGTGATGGTTTGTAAGCACAGATTTCTGTCTATTATTTGTAAAGTGCCTTAAATGTTGACCATTTTTATCAACAAGGAACATTAAAAGAATTTATATTTTCTGTCATTGCTGTACAAGTGTGACTGGCTGTATGACAGGTACGATAAAGATTTTCTGCTGGCCTATGCTTAATAGAAGGTAGAGTGTGCAAACTTGAACAGGCATGAACAGAAAATATTAAGGAAAGCATCCTGAAACCCTCAGTTGTGATTTCCCTACAGCTATTCGGTATTTTTCCATTCTCTTCAGTGCAAGCCAATTATAGACAGTTCATACAGACAGTGTTCTCTTCACAGATGATGGACACGTTTAACTACGTCTGCATACTGCTGCCGTATACAGTTTCCACATCCATAGAAATCTGAGCAGCGGGAAAACACTGAGAAGCGTGTGATAATTAGCCAACAGGAACAAAGAACTATTCTCCCTGATAAGAATGGATACTGATGCAAATAAACCGCTCTACTAATCGCAAAGAAAACACATAATTAACCAGACAGGATAAAAAGCTAAACTTAGCCTTGATCAACTAAAAAAATACAAAAAAATACAAAAAATAAAACATTACAAGCAATCTTTCTATAATAACACTGAACCGGATTTAATTAAGAGAGATTTAATTCTGGGCTTTGGATTATTCAACTGTTAGTGAGAGCAAATCCTCCAACATTTTTCATTATTATGTTCATCATCATTACATTCAGGAACATAATAGGAGGACAGAATCAGGAAGTATCTGTTTAATAGATTCACAAAGTGATTGAAACAAATGTATTTATCATTGGTCAGGCTGAAACAGTTTGTTATTGCTCCATTTGTTCTGTTTTTCTAATATTATGTAAAAACAAATAATCAAGATGCTGCTAGGATATTCTATTATGAATATAATTGATAGTGATGGCCTTATTATTTGTTATTAGTTGTAGTAGAAGCAGCAGTAGAAGAACTTGAAGCAACAGAAGTACTTCGAGCAGCAGCAAAAGAAGCAGCAGAACTAGTAGTAACAGTAATTATAGTGGTAACAGCAGCAGCAGCATTTTTTAAATGTTTGTTTATTTGTAATATACATTCTCTGCATATTTTTAGTTCCTTGGTTTATACTTTCCAGAGGTCTCTTTGACACAGGGTCACATTTAACTACATTTTGTATTTGTATGATTATGTTTGTGACAAATAGTACTGAATCTATAAATTCAGATGCAGCAGCAGTAGCAACAGCATCTGAAGAGACATTAGCTGCAGTAGCAGCAGCAGTAGTAACCATAGGAGTAGCGTCAGTAGTAGCAATAGTAGTAAAATTAGTAATGGCAGATATAGTGGTAGCAGCAGCAGATACATTAATTTTATTTGTACAGTTACTTATTTGCAATCCAGCCCACATCGCAGTACCTTTTATTTTTCTTTCAAGCTCTGCACCCTGTCACCTAAGACACCCACTCTACTGGCAAATTCAGGGAGGGCAGGAACATGTGAAACTCTGAGGTAGATGTGAAGTTAGGGTTAGAACCAAACTTAGAACAGCAAGCTTCTGGTGTTACTCCAAAACAATTGAGAGGGACTTTACGAATAAATCAACAACTCTTTAGGTGAAAAGTTAATAGATGTCCCTTCAGATAAAGGAAGGCAAAGAACGCCTCCAGGCCGTTTTGTGGTTCTCACTCATTAGGGCAATAATCTTTCAGCACAGAGAAAGAAAAAAGAGACAGGAGAGGAGGGGGGTGATCTGCAGTGATATGTCCTGTTGGAGCAGGCCATAACTAAGGAAAAACAAACACTACCTGAAGGATGTGTCGTGACAGGCATGGTCACAGAGGGAAAACTGGCTCGCTCCACTGCAGAATCATAATCGCTTTCACAATCAAAACCATCAGTATTAGAGGGTAAAAACTTGCCAAAAACCAAGGGCAGCAGTGCACTAAAACAACAAACAATAAATCACTAAAATGAGCTGGTGGCTGGACTGTACAGAGATCTCTGGGTATTAAATCGCAACAACAGACAGAATTATGGAAACATCCTATATTAGCATATACAGCCGAACAGCTTCTACATTTGCATACATATTGAGCTCATTAGCAGTGACATTTCAGAATGAAATGAGTCTTATTGATGGCACGACATTCCCTCATTGAATGGGAAAGACTCGCCCCTTTCTTTCACAAAGACTCTGACTGCACAGTAGATTATTGAGGTAGGATGAAATCTGAATCATATCCATGTCGGCAGGAAATTTCACCACCAGATGAGTGTTTTGATTCGACTGACATTTCAAACCAGTATTAGATAAGGTATTTGTATGACAGGCAGACAAAATATTATGCGGCTGCTTGGCTACTGTAATAAAAAACCAACATATTTGTTTAACTGCAATAATGTATTTACAGTAATCCTGGTACTAGTGATCTAATTAGGCCTCATATGTGTGATGATTTACTGCCAAGCTACCTGTAAATGTGATGAGCAAATGCTTTTAGCAGTAGCAGTTAAAGTTTGAAAGAAGCCTGATGGGTTCATTAGCTGTGTTACTCCCCATCTGTGTACCACAGGGTAACCGTGTCCAAGGCATTATAGAATAAGCCAGAAGTTTGATCTTTTGTTGTCCTAAAATTTAAGTGCATCATTTCTGCTTTCTTATACTAACATTTATTTGGCACCAAGCCAACAGATGAAAATATTCAAGGGCCTTGAGGCTCAGCAGTGATGGACATCTCTACAATAGATTATTCATTTATCACGAATGAGCAATGAAAGTTCCAGATTAGTGTCTTTGAAGATATTAAAGTAGTTTAGCATCAGCAAATTATATTCATCAAAAGAAAAAGGGAATGTATCGGTTTCAAGACGTGGTAATATGGTCACAATATTAGTCTCATGCAGCCCTAAAAGACAAACAGACAGTCACACAGTAACAAGCTAGTGTTGAGTGTCTAGTGCACCTGCATGCCTTGTCATCAGGTATCTATTTTCACACCCTGAATGACCTGCTACCTTTCCACAGGTCATAGACCCCAGGCCCCGACGACAAAAAAGACTGCTGTCGTCTCTTTTATATCACCCAGTGATTAATGAGTGCATGACCTTCATGCAATAAAAAGGGGTTCAACATAATCATAATATGGTCTGTACATGTTTCCATACAAAATGATGCACCTTGAAGGGAACCTCTATGATTAATGTGACACAGAATGAACTTCATACAAGTTTCCTATTGTAACTTTAAGCAGCGCTAATCCACTATACACTATACATGAGAGACCTTTTCTTTTCTGCTGCCAATATCAAATATTGAAACCTTAAGTCCTGGCTGATCCAATATTTTTTCTTTATGAACTCCACTTTATAATGTGATGTTTTTAAAAGCAGCACTTCGCTTAAGATGATACTTAAAATAGACAGTCATGCTTAAATTGCTCATGCCCTCTCTACTCCACAGGAAGAATTACACAGTTACCAGCATGCCTGCATAGTGTCAGTGTGTGCTATTTCAGGTTAGATTTGTTGCAGAGCTGGTACAGATTCATACTTTTCTTGCCCCATTTAAGTCTTAACTCAGGATTTTTGTTGATATTTGACCAGCATTCATTCACTCCAGTAACGATATCCCTCATCTCACTGTGGTTCAGTTTACTTGTAGAATTACACCCTACTTTTTACAAGGTTCCATTTTAATTGTTTATTTAAGTTTTGTGTTTAAATTAGCTTTGATGCTAACATCTCTCACTTTCAAGCTTGAAAGTGGACCAACATGTACATTTACGGTATTTAGCAACTTCCAAGTGACTTCCATTTCATAACTACAGTGGGGTAATCTCCCTGGAGCAACTTGGGGTTACAGGTCTTGGTCAGGAACCCAGTGGTGGTCTGTTGAATGTAGGATTCAAACCCCTGGTCCAGAGGCAAATATCCTACCCCCAAGACCACCACCACAAATAGACCCCAAAAAGAGAGAAACAGAATCTGATTACTGATAAGAGCTAACTGTACTAGGCAATACTGTGTTTACACATACAGTACTAGGCATCCCTGTGAGTCATGGTAGGGTGCTAAAAAAGATCAACAAATACAAATAATTGGCAACGGTGAGCTCAGACATGGAGTTGATGAGAATATTTTTTAAATATGTCTTTTTAGTTGACATTTCTCATCCCTGTTACTTAACTGATACTTGCCTGCGGTGCAAATGGAAACCATCCATAAACAATGTTATATTAAAATATCTGTTGTATTAAATCATGGTGACAGATATTTATTCAGAATTGAAAAACAATTTTGACTGTTGTTCCAGGCCTAAATACTAACAAGCCTAATATTTAACTGCAGAGTAAAGATCTATTTCCTGTAAAAGTCTTGAATTATTGTGCTGATATGGAATATTAGCGTTCCTGTGTTGAATATGGAATGTCTTGTGTGTATATGTGTTTAATACCAGCGACTGTCTAATAAATAATTAAGTATGAAGGGAGACGGGAGCAAACTGTGCGATTGGTCTTAAGTGATGAAAAGGTAAATGGCGATACCTTGGGTGAACATACAACAGTCCCCAGTTGAATCATTGATTATGTATCTTTCAAAATTCAATCAAATTATCTACGGTTTTGCTATGTCTCATGTAATCAAAAGTCCACAAATTGTAAAATCCATTTCTTTGCCAGATGAGCTGATCAATTTAGATTCGTGCTCTTGCGAGATTAAAAACTATTCAACTTCAAGCATCGCCTGACTGAAATAATAAGCCTTCAACCTGACTACAATTTCAGATAAACTCCTGCCTATCCTGCATCTCTTACATTGACCTACCTTGAACACTTCTGAGAAGAAACCTGAGCCGATCTTCTCACAAGAGAAGTCATCGATTCTCGCAAGGCTGGACACGGCGCTGCGCAGGGCGCGGTATGAAGAGGGTCTTATGCGCTGCGCTGCAGGGGCTCCGTTCCCGGGGCCCTCAAGGGCCTCATCCTCGGTCTCCATCATTGGAGCTCCCTCTGTGTCAAAAACAGAGCGAGGGCTTTACATCCCCACAAGACGCAGAGAGACAAAGATGTGGAGGTCGGGGGCATTAACTTAATTCCAGTCTGGTCTATTTTCCCTGGGGTCTGGGATATTTCTTCTCCCAACAACATCCACACAGTGCAAATCAGGCACGCCCCTCCACAACGAGGATAGTCTTCAGGCTTTCACTGCATGCTTGCCACACTCCAGCCCAGTCTGCGAAGAGAAAGAAAAGTTCGGTGCATTTGTACAGTATGCCCAAAAGTTTATATTTCTTGAAAGGTAATTATAGGGAGTTTTGCTGTAATAAGAGCCATTCTAGGAAGGGGGCGGGAAGTTTTTACCCCTCCAGCCGACGCTTTGCATTGGTCATGTCAGAGCTTTACTATTTAGATTAAACGCCTGCGAGAAAATGTGCCGATTAATGTATTCGAAGGGTGTCTGGATACTTTTGGACACGGTGGATGGACGCCTGCATTGCACTGCATTGCACTCCACGGCCTCGCAACCCGTCGCAGCAGTCAACTTTGCGTTTGCTGACGCATCTCCGAAAGACTAACTGCTCTCTGCAGGACAAGCCAATCCAAATAAAACAATTTTGGACTGCAGCGTTTAATAAGTTGCACTTTTCCTCCACTCCACGGAGAGCGACGGACAAGCGTGTGAGCCGAGCTGCAGCAGCCCCTGCAGTCTGGAGACCTGAGCACGAGCCACGGAGCCTGCAAACAAGCTTACAAACAAACTCCATTTCCTTCAACCCGGGTAATCCAGGACACCAGTCTGGCTTTACCTGCACTGCGTCCTTCCGCTGCGGTGCCTCAACACGTCCAAACCCTCTGAGCGCGCGTGTGCGTTTGCGTTTGTGTATGTGTGTGTGTCGGCTCCGGTAAACCCACAGTCCAGAATCCCAGCCGCAGGAGGACCTTATTGGAAGCTTTCGGCGAGTGGGCGGGTCCCGGCGTGCGCGTGGCGTCACCGTGCGGGGGTGCGCGCCGGTGCTCACAACGCACAAATAATTAAAACTTCATCAGAGTAAAAACTAATGCTAGGTTGTTATTGATGAGAGTACGAGATTAAACAATTAAATATATGTGTGTCTCTACATTCCGAATGCAGTGACATTAAAGTCCCTGTTGTTGTGATGGTCAGGTATCCCAGTGCTTCTGACGTTTTTCATGTGTATTTATGCATGTAGCAGGAGTAGGGAATCATGTGGAAATGTAAAAATATAAAACAGTATCACATCCCTTTTTATAGTATATTTTATTTAATAGTGGAGCAAGAACATTATATAAGGTTTATAATCTGTTCACAATCAAAATAAGACTTTGAAAGCATAGTGCAAACAGTCACATACATTTAGAGATATCAGCCAACACACACACACACACACAGCTCAGAAAATTACATATCTTTAGTAACATATGGCCTATGATTTTCACATGTAAAAAACAAACAATTAAAAATTTTCTTCATAATATTTCAAGATAGTTTTGGCCCTGTGTATGAGATGACTTTTTATCCTAAAGATCACATTTAAGAGTTTGACATAAAAAATAAATCTCTTAAAAACCAAATACCTCTCCACATTCTAACTATTGGATAACTATTAACCAATTATACCAATAATAAACCAATAGATCAACTGGCCCACAAAACCAAAATCCCAACAATATAATGAACAATGTCATTCAGTGCATGCTTTAAGATTTTGCCCCATCATTTAATCAGAAGAACAAAAACGTAGAGAGATCTTACCCTGGAGATCTTCTTCACTCCAAGTTATACAATAATGACCAAGTTCACTAGTAGCGACACAGACACATGTTCTCAAACCATATTATTGCGGGGTGGGGTGGTCTCGTGTAGGGGCTCAAAGATACGGCCCTCCCGTGATTAGATAAAACAGCTCACAGTGAGAGAACAGATTCTAATGGGATACAGTAATGTTGTCTTGTTTGTTCAAATCTATTTTAGCTGAATGTCTCCATACAGCTGTTTATGAAAACAAAAAGGAAACATGGTAGAATTTTGAAGCTACAGGAACCCTGGGAGAATAGCTGAAGCTGGAAATTTCCTCATAGCTTGGGCACAAGGCAAGCCCCAAATGGACAGTTTACATTACTCATGACTTATGCAGATGACAAATAACCTTTTCTAGGCCAACAAATCTGTAGAAACGAGTCTGATGATGAATTGGTGTTAACAGTGCACCGCTATATATCACCACATATCCACATGCCTGAGTTTATAACACAAACTAGCAGTACTTTGGCCCCAGTTATTGCTCAAGGTGCCATTCAAAGTGCATACACGGATAACACACTGCATATCCTTGTATCGCACCAAGACCATGATATATTATTCATTGTCTCTTTTATTGGCTTGCTTATTCACGGCTTCATGGCTTATAGAGGCAATGTGAGAAACGTAATGCCAGGCTGACGGCACTGTGTGGACAAAGCAATGATGTTTAAATTATTAAAGCAGCCTAATGGGTTATTTATCACCTCTAAAATAGTTTTCATTTTGTTAATGTGTCAAATGGAGAGAGCTGTTTTTGGCCTGTTCTAAATTAAATGTGTAGGACTTGGTAGATATCACCTACATCTACAACACTTTTTAGATTCAACATTTATTTTCATTGTCTGGGTACTGTATTAAGCTACTGATACTGGGTCACATGGTGTGACCTTTTCAACTCGTCTGTTGTTATAATTGACTCCTATGTAACCGTAGGCCATCGTGCTAAACAATTTGCAGCCTTCACACAGACAATTAGTAGGCCAGACCATAATAGACAGCCAAATAAAGATGCCACATGCAGAATGAAGTGTATGTCTTCGCAGGCCTATTAAAATGAAATGGATATGAATGGACAGAGCTCATTAAAATGCTCCCTATGGTGTCAATAATTGCCACTGGTTTGAGTACAGTTCACTAGGCAAGTATATTGTCACTATCATAAGGAAACCCTGCATCTCTGAAAGGAAGAAAAGGAAACACAATCTTAGATTTGGTTACAAGGTTTTTCCAAGCATGCAATCATGAATAAGCAATAAAGCGGACCCAAATAAAAAACAGCATGTTCTGAAGCAAGTATTAGTATTTAGAGAGCCCATATCATTGACAACCAAACTGTTCTGTTCATGTCCTGTTCGTTCCCAGCCAATGAACAGAGGGGTGAAGGGGTTGACCTGGTCAGCAAAAATTTTTAGATTGATGGAACGTGTCAAAGAAAGATCCCATGAATGTCAGGACCTAATGATACCCAGTAGAACATTATCCAGAGCAACACACTGCAACCTTCTTCACATAGTACATCCTGGTGCCAACTCTTCGCAAAAGGAAAGATGTAAAAGAAAATTTGATTACTCAGACTGGGCCACCTTCTTTGATTGCTCTGTGGTCTAGTTTTGATGCTCACATGCCTATTGTTGGCCCTTTAGCAGTGGACATGGGTGTGCGCGGGCTAGTGCTGTAGTCAAGACCACCTAAACCGAGACCAATACATTGCAGAGACTGGAGGATATTAAGACCAGGACACTGCAGAGACTAGAGAATATCAAGACCAAGACCAAGACCAAGACAAAGACCCTTTTGGGCGAGACCAAGACGAAGGCTGGTCGAGACCAAGACCAAGACCCGAAAACAGACTAGGGCTAGAATCGCCATCACATTTCTTGAACCATCTTTCGAGAAAATAGCCACTACCATAAAGTGTCATTACTCGTTAAATCAAATTATATTGTTAAGGTGGTTCGACAAAATTGGCAAACTGCAGAATGTGTCAGAAAGTAGGTCTTCTGTGGGATCAACACTTGAGAGGTGCCCTTGAAACAAGATAATCAATATCATTCACAACTGTTTTTCAATATTATGGCTTATTTGTCTTTGTGCCTAATCAGTTTACAGTATTTATCCCCACCCATATGCTGGCTAAAAGAAATATTTCAGCCTAGATTGCTTACTGAACAAGATGCGAAACAAGACAGTCAGTCAGAACAAAGGTCATTTTTTCATAACAGTAACAAAGTTAAAGGATAAAATAAGTGCAGCAAACTATGATAAAACCACAGAAGGGACAACTACTACTACTACTTTTTGCCACTTCCATAAGACAAAAAAACTAATTTGGAGATTTGATCTGACAGAGATGATATATGTGTTGAACAAGTGTCATCTTATGTGATTAATATGTGTGAGAGACATGTGCGCAGTGGACGACAAATACAGTGTATATGTGTGGATAAATATAAATGATAAATGTCTGTCAGAGTAAGCGATGACGGGATGTGTGTGTGTGTGTGTGTGTATGGGGGGGGGGGTGTCTTCCTGTGGTTCCAGCTGTCTCAGACATCCTCTCAAGGCTGTGAGTGGGCAAAAAAAAGGGGGGGGGGCACCTGGAGGCTGCTTGTCCCAGATGAGTCTGACCTCCCCTTGGACAAAGTCGAAGATGAGATAATGCTTCAGTCAGGCCTAAGACTCCTACAGAAGGGCTGCAAAAGGCAAATTTTAACAAATACCCCATATTTGTAAGTAAAAGCATTTGATGTACTATATAAACATTGTTACAGTTTCTAAATGTACCGCTCACTTTCCTTTTTATAAAAACCCATAAAAAACAGCTAATTTAAAATTGATAGTGGTTGTGATGGCAAAAATGTACATAAGGTTAAAAAGACACCCAGTGACAGCCATCAGCACTGTAGCCAGCTGTTCAAACTCAGAGGTGACATGGAGTGTAGATAGACACCTAATGTTGCTTTTAGTTGTTGCTCTGATAAAGTCCAGCTAGGCCAAAAGGTGCACATTTTGCCATATCACTGACATGAAAGGGGATTTAAATGTGTGGTCTGTTTTTTACCATATAAACAGGAATCATTTTGCATCTTCTTGCCGGATTATGCATCCAATTTGCTGGCCACTGCAGACATTAGCAGAATTACTGGTGCAGGAGACGTGAGGAATTAAATAAACAATGTGCTGTTCCTGTCCAGAAGCAAGTCTGGCATTGCAAACTTCCACACCTCCAAAAGAATGTAGTGTGGCAGAATATTTTTAACCAAGAATGTTTTTAACCATGTATTTTAAAGCTCAGTATATCAGATTTACAGTTCAGTAACAAAAAATGTTTAATTCTAGAGGATAAAGAGGATTGGGGAAAAAACACAAAATGTGGTTCTATGATTAATGGCAAAAACAGAAACAAATAAATACACTTCTGATAACTGTACATGAACTAAAATACTTACATGTAATGCTGACATATTCAGGCATTAGCTATACAACACGCTAATAATTCATGACACCAGGTTAATGTAACCTATAATGTAAACACTACACACCTCTTGGGTGGAGTGATTGTAGTTCTTGTCATACCAAAATCAGAGGAATAATTTTCTACAAATATAGAGCATAGCATAGACTGCGTTTGTGGATTCATCATGTAGGCCATCATTACAGAGCATTAAGAAAAGTATGTGTTTCTAAATTATGGAAAAAAATCTAGGGCAGGTTCATGAGGCTTGTCATGTTTCAGTAGTTATCCTTACATTTTTATAAATGTTTTAATGGTTATGGAAAACCTACTTTCTGAATAAAATATGTAAACACTGTTTCACAATTCACCATTCATCCCTATATGGTCCATATATAATAACTTTTTTTAATCAGGCACAATACAGGCAGCCAATCACAACAGAGATCAGTTTTAAAGGTATAGTGATATACAAAAACATTTACATTATTTTACATTATTGATAATGCAAAAATCGAATACAATTTTTGCTACACAAACATTGCAAGTGGATTTTAAAAGTTAATACTATTATAATAATGACTATCCCTCATCGCATTATCCTATTTCCATTAGGCCTCAAATTATGCCAATAATAAAAAACTGTAGAAAGTTTATTATTAGTCCTAAAATCAAATGCTAGGGGGATCAGAATAAAAATTTCAGCACCTCTAATAGCAAATAAAAGTCGATGAATAATTAATCTAACTGTTAATTAACTGACCTGAAATTCTGACCTACAAACTTGCAGCTTCGGAGTTTGTGATGCTATGGCGACATCTAGGGGTACCAGTCAGCAGTGCACGTTCGCTTGCAAGTTCTGTCATTTTGGGACAAATAGGATTTCTTGTAGTACTTTCAGAGACCAAGTACAAACCAAGGCCTTACATAGGATTTTATATACTCAAAATTATATTTTTAGAACTATGAACAAATACTAAGGACTGCTGTCTATTTTCAGTGCTGGAAACAAACAAATTCCACAAGCCACACACTTAAATATACCAAAAACACGGGTAAAGCCACTGGTTCAGGTCTAAAGCAGTTAATACTGCAGACATCAGAAGAGCTGATGTGGGGAAACTGCAATAAATGACAACAGTCACTGTTCAATATTGGACCTTATATAAATAATTGCAAGACTGCCGTAGTATATGACTTTACAGCCTAGATAATCTTGACGACAGGCCAAAGTTTAAAGAGTTTAACAACCTGCGCTCTCTCTCTGCGCTGTCTCCCCACCATATAAAACGCCCTCCGCCCGGTGCATGCCGGGAATAAAAATAATAGGCTCTGACTTGGCTCTTTTTACTCTAAAGGGCAACAGGATGGCGCTGACAGGGGCCGAGTGGCTCCAGAGATGGCTGATATGGGCTATATCGGGATTTTTCTTTGCCCTCTTTCGGCTGTTTGCGCGCCCATGGCCGGAAAAATCTACAAAACTCCCGCCCATCAGAAACCCACTGCTCACAGTGCCCGCAGTGCAACTGGCGGAGAAGATACGCAGAAGAGAGGTTTGGACCCTCATTCACCTTCACTACATACATCAGGGGGAGACCAGGGTTCAATAGACCCTCTGTGTCTCACACTGTATTGTTAATGACCCCTTTTACTGAAATAAAAAACTGATCAAAACGTGGAGGGACGGGAGTATTATGGGAAATGTAGTTTTCGAGGTCCCTGCACAGACATGCCCCTTATGCTACAGGTAACAACAGAACTCTACGTAATCCGAGTATTTTTTTTTATTTACTTGTTAGTTTATTTGAGTTTTCTCTACGTAAACATTAACTACACGCCCCCTAGAACGCAATTCTGTAAATTTTATGGAACTGTAAGGGTTTTTGTGAAAATGACAACATGCATTAGAAGCTTAACATTTATAATAATTATGAGTAAAATTATTAGTTCTCTCAAACGCACTTCTGTACACTTTAGAGTATAGCTACTGTTTAATTGCTTTATTTACAGATTGGGGGAATTGAAACGTCTTGTGTTTTCCTTTACAATATGTTAATTATTATTAGTTTATTTGTAATAATATTTTAACATGTGTAATGATATATAGTAGTACATTATTAGTAACTTAATACAAAAGGAATTGCCATATTTGGTTTCCTTTAGAGGACGTGTCCTTGCCTCCATTAAAAAAACACACAAAATGTGTCAATTTGAACGTAAGCGTTTCGACCGTAAGATAGTCACTGGATAAATTGTGCACATTTAAATTGTATCTACATTCAGTTATTCATCTTCACTTACATTATAGGTTTATTTTGTGGTTTATAATAGCAGACCGTAGTCCATCTGTCTCAGTGCATAATTCGTATTATTAGGAGCCCATTTTGCCAGTGAGGAGGTAATGTGTAATACGTTGGAGAGGAGGGGCTCGTTTACCTGGTAGTGGTGCGTGTTAGTGTTTGTGTTGTTTTCGTACAGCGGTGTGCAATGGAGTTTTGAAACACTGTCACTTTTTTAGACTCCTTTTACCCGTTGTCCTTCTTGAAGATGTACAGTTAATGAATGTTTTTTCTTATTATTCACAGTCTGTCTGACGGCCTGTTTACACTCACGCCATAACTCCACTAATCACCGGTTGCCAAGTAACCGCTCTCTTCATGCTGCAGACTAACTGCATTAGCAATCCACCTTTGGCCCATTCAAAAACAGAAAAGTAATATATTAGATTAGAAAAGGGGCATTTGGCAGACGCCATAACCCAGAGCGACTTACAATCATTAGCTACAGCGACAGTCCCCCTGGAGCAACTGGGTGTTACGTGTCCTCCTTAGGGATACAGTGGCACGAACAGAACTGTTCAGCAGTCAAGATGGGCTATGAGATGCTTTACAGATTGGCTCAAAATCAAAATTCAGTTTAATCGAACAAATGTCTAAAACACTGAGTTGAACACCAATCTGCCAGCACATTAAAACCAGTGATAGGTAACGTGTATCTGCCCCAATACTGTATATTGTTCAGATTTTACTGTTTTGGTTAAATGCACTAAATATTTTCTTGTCCTGTTGCATTGTTGGTCTTGTTTTTCTTCATATCTCTCTCTCTGCTGTTTTTTTTTGTGGGTGGCTGGTGGCCTAGTAGTGAGAGATTTGCCCCTGTGATCACAAGGTTTTGGATTAAAAATACCGTCCCCACACACTGCTTCCTAAATTCCTAAATTTTTCACAATGTGTGCAGTGCATGGACATAAGGGGCCACTTTAACACTGTGTTTTGCACCATGGACTTGAGGAGTGTTGTTTTATTTCACTGTGTACTGTGTATATGGTTAAAATGGCAATAAATCAATTTGACTTAATTATCTTATGATGGCACTGGTCAAGATGTGGGATATGGTAGGCAGCAAGTGAACAGTCAGTTTGCAAAGATTGTAGGAGTAAATTTATGAATATGAGAAAGAGCTTGAGTTTACTTGGCCTCCACATTCCCCAAATCTCTGTGGGCCCAAAGTATCTTTGGGCTGTGCTGGACAAACTAGTCTGATCTATGAAAGCCTCAGATCACAGAAAAAGAGAATCAAGAACCCAGGTCCTGATTTAATTTCATGAAGGAATGATTAATCAAGCAGGTTTCTGATGGAAACAAGTAGTAAGGGTTGATATATACTGTACATAAAATCCCCATTTAATTTGTATTTGTTCTTTTTAGTTTTATTTAGCATTTTAAATATTATTCTCACAGGTGCATAATACTTTTGCATAGTACTGTACGCTGAGTTTTTAAATCTATTACATTGCACTTCTCTGTACATAATAGTTTGATACCTCTACCCTGTGCAGGCATGCTCTTTCTACCTGCTTTAACACTCACCCTGGCTGACCTAGAAGGGTTTTGCATAGATAGATTTTATCAGTTGGCACCAAACCTATGTTCTTTTGGGTTTAGGGCATAGTTATACAACATTATTGCACATGACCTCCTTCTAGTCAGTGCTAGATAAGCGCCAGTCAAATGTCCAGACAGATGTTTTGCTAGTCCTCTAGCAAATCCTCATAGTATTTGTGTGGTGAACTTTCATGCAAACTGACAATGTACCATTTGCATTTCTTTACCTCTGCCACTGTTTGCTCTGAATAAAGGTAACAAGTGTAGAGGTGGTGCAGGCTTACATTGACAGGATCCAAGAAGTGAACCCAGTACTCAATGCCATGGTTAAGGACAGGTGAGTGAAAGCATACAGGTAGCGCTTCCCTCACAAATGTTTACTTATGAACAAGTCTTAGTGCAAACTCACTGCAGTAAAATCCAACAAGCATGTCTGTAAATCAATTCACTGGCATGGCTATTCATTGCTTTCTTGATTTATTCAAGGTGTGACCCAACTGAGTTCCCTGTTACATTTGCACTGGGCTTTATTTGCATTTTTATAAAGGATGGTTACTGCAGCTTGACTGTCAGGCCAGTTCTACTGCAGCTTTTCGAAAGCTGTACATTGGTGAATGTTCTGTAACAAAAAAAAGTGAAAATGATAGGAAAAGTCAAAAGTGTTGATGTTTAACCTAATAATTAAAAAATATATATATTTTATTTGGATATTTTAATTATAATAATAATAATTTATTTTCCTACCCCTGCAAATGACCTGAACTGCTTGTTTTTTCTGTCTCTTTATGACCGTATTAGGTATTATGTGTCCTATTTTCCTTCCATGCCTTTCTCAGGTTTTCTGCAGCTCTTTTAGAAGCAGCTCAAGCAGACCGGCTGATAGATGAGGAGAAGGGGGGCGAGGAGGCACTTGCAGACCGACTTCCTCTGTTAGGCGTGCCTTTATCTGTCAAAGAATCTATATTCTTACAGGGTAAACACACTGCTTTACTGCTGGAGCCTATCCTAGCTGCAATGGGCGAAGGCGGGGTAAACACTGGACAGTCGCCAGCACGTAGCAGGGCCACATACAGAGACAGACAACCATTCACCCTCACAATCACAAATAGGAGCAATTTAGTGTGCCTTATATACATATAAATTATATATCCATATTTAACCTTTTCCTTCTTGTCTGTCCTCTCCTGCAGGTATGCCCTGCTCTACAGGATTGATTTCTCGAGCTAAAGTGCTGGCCAGTAGAGATTCCCCCAGTGTCGCTCTGCTAAAGAGGGCAGGAGCCATTCCTTTAGGAGTAACCAACGTTCCCGAGCTCTGCATGTGGTTGGAAGCTCACAACCACTTGTATGGCATCACCAACAACCCTTACGACACACAAAGAATGTGTGGAGGAAGCTCAGGTGCACCATCAATAAATATTGATATGTGTGGATACTGAGACTTCTCTTTATTTTTTCCTCAGTGGACGATATGCCACCATGTTAGAAATTCCATTTCCACTTAAAGAAATATAGCCACAGTCTCTGTAGTTAAGTCGTTTTTTGAGACAATGCACTCCTGTTTTGTAGTAGTGAGGTACTCACATTTGAGCAACACTTTCACAATTCCTGTTGAAACATAAAATCTGACCTTTACTGAACTATTCATTTTCTCTGTATTTACGTGATGAAGGGAATATTCAGTATTAAACAATAGGCATCTTTAATGATTAACCCCATATTTGAATATACATACACATCCCTAATTAATGTTTATTTTACTCTCTGAGTCTCTGATTTCATCATCCTCCATCTGTACAATCTTACTTATAGAATTGTCCCACCTCAGTCTTGTTTGGATCAAGATAGGAATCCTATTAAATGAGCAAATAACAGCTTATAATAGTTACATTTGTAATGTAAGAGTGGCTAAATAAATAAGTGAAATATAAGTAAAATAAATAAATGTAACCTGTATTGAAATTTCCACTGTCTACTCTGTCCTGTTAGGTGGAGAAAGCTGTATTCTGGCCAGTGGTGGGTCAGTGATAGGGATGGGTTCAGACATTGGTGGCAGCATTCGTATGCCCTCCTTCTTCTGCGGGATATTTGGCCACAAGGGAACACCAGGTGTGTTTAGTAAACTCCTTCCAACTTTGTTAAATATACAAGGTTTAATTAAGGGATGGTGAAGGCCATGTCAAATGCTTGTTATTACTTTGTTTAAAGTTGTTTTCCTATCATATCTAGCCTATTTTCATCGCAGACTGTAGGTCATTAGCTTCAAGGATATGTTGATGTTTAGTAGCACTTTTCTTTCCTCTATACCCACATTTTTCTCCCACTGCAAAACAGGAACTTTATGCTTAACAATTGTAGAAATGTCTCATTTAAAGTCTGTTCCATCCCTCCAAACATGCCATTCCACTAGGGGTGTTCAAGTTTTTTGTCTTGGCAATTTAGCACTTGTTCATGTTTGATCAACAAAGTTTGACTAGAACTTTATAAACCTTTTCTGGCTAGACCATCTAAGTGCACATGCTTTATATATTTAGATATACTCCTAGATTCCTGGAGATGATGGCTTGCCTAAGTGGACAATTTGTGTGTAATATTAAATCCCACACTCTTGTTTTGCAGGAATAGTCTCGAATGATGGCCAGCACCCCCTTAATTCTGGTAGACAAAATGAATATTTGAGTACGGGTCCAATGTGTCGCTATGCTGAAGACCTGCTGCCTATGTTGAAGATAATGGCTGGAGCCGACGCAGAAAAGTATACATTTATAAACACACACACTCACTCTATCACAATTAGATCTTCATCTGATGTAATAGATTTTAGATCGGGCCCAAAAAATGAGACCCGACCCGAGCCCGTGCACCTTGTGCCCGAGCCCAGCCCGGCCCGACACATTAACTGTAATTATCGGCCCAAGCCAAAAAATGTTATAACGGCCAAAAAATGGGCCGTTATAACACACATTCTCAACTATGGGTGCGTTCCTAACACACACTCAGAGCTCCGATCACACTCTGGTCCTTTGAAACCGATTGTAAATTCAGAGTGAGGATGGAATTCTCGTTGGTTTATTCACTTTCGGAGTTTTCAGAGCTCAGGGCACTCCAGCTGAAGGGAGAAAGCAGCCAGAGGTCAGTCTAACTAATAACAGCGGCAGACAGAGTTTATAGGAAATACACTACTCACATATGTTGTCCCTGCCCACGACTTGCTGGAAATGGTTCCATACCTCCGACTTTCCTCCAAACTTGCTTAAAGTTAATTCTCTCGTTTTTATTTTCTTCTTCACGTCTTCAAGCTCCATGTTGCACTTTAAGCTCTGCACAGTACAGCCCAGCAGGACCGGTGTAATGTGGCCAGTGGCAGGAGCTGGAGCTCTGCTGCGCATGATATGCAGCAATTTAAATTTGCTAAAATATTCATATACTTATAAATTTGGCATAGCTCCTCAAACAAATAGGCTAATTAAGTAATGATTAAAAAAATCAAATGCTTGATCACGGCCCGACCCGGCCGGAGGACAGCGGCAGGAAATATCAGCCCATGTTGGGTTCGGGCAGAGAATCTAAACTCTATGCTGTAATATTGTTCACAGACTTTCCCTGTCCTCAGAGGTGGACCTAAAGAAGTTACGTTTCTTCACAGTGGTAGATGATGGTGGATCCCCGCTGGTGTCACCTGTGGACAAACAGCTTGTTGAAGCACAGAGAAAGGTGAGGTGTAGGGATGCACCGAAAATTTTCAGGCCAAAAATGGCAACAAATGCCGAAATTTTTGTTTTTTTTAGGACCAAAACTGTGATGCTGCAATCATGATGCAGATGATGCAACCATGGCCTCTATGCGTCTGATTAGATTAGTGTAAGCATGGCTGCCGTGTGGGTGCATTTCTATAATTCTAAGACAGACACGAGGCAAGAAGTTCATGCAGAGTAGAAAATTTCTTCGAGCCCCTTACGTCCAAGAGGAGCTGGTGATCTTATGGTTAAGGAGCTCGCTTGTGATCAGGACTGCTGGGGTTCGACTCTCATTGAAGTAGAATTTAACAGCACTTCGAACGGTGGTGTGTTCACTTATGACAGAATGGTCACTTTCTGTCTGTGTTTTTGAAAAGAAAAGACAGTTTTCCAGTGATTACAGTTAATATATGTCAGTCTTTGTTTTGATACACTATTTTGTTACAAACCTACAGAGAATGTTGTTTTTCACCAGTTTTTAAACCCTTGTTCTGAATGCAATTTATTCAAGCACTTCGCTCAGAATATTAAAATTGAATTCACTAGTTCTATGAGAAGATACTTAAATATATAATATTTCAGCTATCTTGCTTTTAGGCTGGCTTTGAGTGGGGCCATTGAAAATATTTGATCTCAAATGTTATTTGATGTTGTGCATTGTCTTAATGCCAAATAAATATCTTTTGTACAGATTTATTTTTTTAGTAATTGAATTATAATAGTTTATTTCCGTTTCAGTTTCGGTTTTTGGCCAGGGTGTTTCCTCATTTTCGGTTTTGGCCCAAAATCCCTTTCGGCGCATCCCTAGTGAGGATAAAATCAAACCATTGCATAACCGTTCATTTCAACAAATAGTTGTCTTTGAACATCCAGTTAGACTCATCACTTACATATTAAGACATATTATCTGTTTTTAATAGTAATCCCGAAACTTAATAAATACTATGAAACTTATCTGTTAGGACCTATATAGAGTTCCACCAATTAGTAAAATATATGAAATGATTTTAAAAGGATGTGAAATGGTGCACTGTAAAGAATACTACAGAGCGGTTGCTCATTGGTGATAGGAACCAGACATCTAAAGCATCTAATGTCTGCATCACAGGAAGCATAAAGTGTTTACAAATACTGGCCCAAGGTACATTGTTTTATGACACCGATTTTCAAAATACACACACTGTTGTAAGGCAAAATTGTTTTAAAAAGGTACTTATCTGGATGCTATGCATAGTAAACAAAGCTCTGGTTCATTGTGAATAAAAATGTTTCTCTACAGTTAACCATAAACACTCTGAACTAATGAAAATAATGGTAATATATCAGTAATAAAATTATGTTTGGCATTCCCTTTTAGACATTAAAATAAATGCCAAAGCAAGTAATTTTGCATTATTTATATTTGCAGGTGGCTCAGCAACTAGAGGCAGATCTGGGAGTCAAGGTGAAGGAGATTAGCTTCCCTCAGTTAAAATACTCCTTGCAAATCTGGAACACATACATGGGCCTGCCTGGAGAAGATGGCAAGGTCTGTATCTATATGCTTGTCTTATTTAATATCTTCTATAGCATAGATTGAAATTTATTTAAAAATGCCCTTAACCAGTGACTGATTTGCAATTAAAAGTAGTTTAGAATTGTCTACAGCAGCGTTTCTCAAACTCATTAGTTCTGGGGACCTGTCATGTGAGGCTTTGTGGCTGCAGGGCCCTGTATAAACAACACCCAGCACGTATCTATATAGATAGATAGATAGATGAACATATAGATAGATATTATTATTATTATACAGATAGTACTATTATTACTATTTGTATTATTATTACACCACTAAAACTACTGTTATTTTTACTATTAGTACTGGTTTCATTAATGCTTATGCCTATGTAAGAACAACATAAATATGAACAGGAGAGCTTTGGCTAAATTTTAGATTATTTCCAAGCAAACATATTATTGCCAATTAAATATACAGATAAGTAGTATGTATAATTTGGCTGGAGTTATTATTATTATTGTTGTTGTTGTTGTTGTTATTGTTATCATTATTATTTTAAAAAAATGAACTGTACCTGGGAAGAGAGAATCAAAGCTCTACTGCCAGTTCAGAAAAAGCTGTCTTGCACAGATACTTGGAGAGGAAGGGCACTATTTGGGGGACACCTCCGAGAGAAAGAATCTAGACTCGCTTGGTTTTAACACGCCATGATTTACTGATAGGTCTCTTAACGCATGCTGGTTCGTGAAAAGTTTGAAGTAAATGAGACAAGGAGCGAGAACCCTAAACGATCAAGAATGCTGAAACAAGGGGCGTGCCATGAAGTCAAGGGGGCGGGCCGTGAAGTCGGTGGGGGTGGGACGGAGTGGTGCGTGCAGTGACTGCAGCGCTGAGATCAGAGCTGGATCTAACTGAATTTTGATTGGTGCAGAGCCGAGGCTCCGCGGACCGGCAGCAACGCTCTCATGGACTGGTGCTGGTCCGCGGCCCACAGATGAAAAACTCTGGTCTACAGCTCTGTTTATGATCTTATCATTTATAATTTCTCAATTTTGACTACTGACAGTTTGAACCTTTTAGATTATTAGTGTTATTGAACTGCTTTTAAAATGTATCTTCAAAAAATAATATGGCTATTAAGAAGAGTGATAGCTGCTTTCCAATTACTCACTCGTTTTTAGTTGACCTGTAAAATTACGTGTGTGTGTCCATTCCAGCTACCAGTGCCATTTTCGGAGCTGATGGCAGATGGAAGCTCAACTGTGTGGCCATTCTGGGAGCTGGTCAAGCATTTATTCGGGAAATCTGAGCACACGATGGCTGCAATTGGTAACAAAGATCCAAAAATGAAACCCCTGAACTTTTAAGCACACCAGTTCGCCATAACATTAAAACAATCTTACCACCAAAACAGCTGTGACCTGTCAGGGCTAGACCTGTAAAGATGTGTCTGTGGTGTCTTGCACCAAGGCGTTGGTAACAGATCCTTTAAGTCCTGTAAATTGCAATGTTGGTCCTCTGTGGTTCAGACTAGTTTGTTCAGCACATCCACACCCACAGAGGCTTCAGATAGGAATTAGATTTGGAGGAAAAGTCAACACCTTGAACACGTTCAACTTGTCTTACTCCTCAAATCATTCTTGAATTCTTGATCATTCTAATGCTTTAGGGAGCACTGTTGACCTGAAAGGGTATAAGGCAGGTCATAAGTGCATCACACTGCCTCTGCTGACTTGCCTTTTCCCCATTATGTATCTTGGTACCATTTCTTTCACTGGTGTGCATTGCACCTAACCATCCACATGATGTGATTCGTTAGACAAGGCCACCTTCTTCTATTGGTCCATTGTCTAGTTCTGGTTTTCACATGCCAATTTTTTTCTGTGGCTGTACAACCTTTTTTAATTTCCATCATCAACATTTTAACAATTTGTGGTGCTGTAGCTCTTCTATGGCATTAAACCAGATGGGCTGACCCTCACTCCCCTTGCACATCCGTGAGCCTTGGGCCTCCATGACCCTGCAACTGTTCACTGATTGACTGTTCTTGGACCTCTTTTGGTAGATATTAACCACAGCATACTGCGAACACACCACAAGACCTGCTGTTTTTGAGATACTCTGACCTGTTTGTGTAGCCATCACAGCTTTGCCCTTGACAAATCTGATTCTTACATTTGTCCATGTTTCCTACTTGTCAAGTCAACATTTAAAGTGCTGCCTAATATATCCCATTCCTTGACAAGAGGAATCTTTGCTTTTGACTTCATCTGTAAGCGGTTTTAATGTTGTGGCTGACTGGTATTCATACACTCTCCAATGAAGCAGTTGTTCTAATGGCAATTTGTGCATTCAACATGGCAAATATCATGTTACACCATAGAAAACCAAGAAGGATTTACACATGATCATCGAGTAAAACAGTTCATTTAAATTATTGACTTAGAAGCTGCAGTTACTTCCAGTGATAAAAGCATAGTGTCATTTAATCTTAACCATTTCTTAATGAAAAATGGCAGAGAAATTCTCAAAAGTGCTCAAACCTTTAGGCTGTGTGCTGCATTTGTTTATAAGGAGGGGTTCAACTAGATTTTAAACAGGAAAATTCACTTTTACACTTTTTTGTCATTTCTGTCATTGTTTGGACCTGAACTGGCTGTATACAAAATCAGAAATCTGAACACGTTGCTTCAGAATATAAACTATTGTAAATTAATGAAATATGTAACTATGTATTTAAGTAATTTAGACTGTGGTCGTTCAAAAAGACCTCTAAGGGTTTTCACAGGTGTTAAGAACTGCTTTTTGGCTGTAATTATAATCAATCTTTGCTTTTTGCTGTTTAGGTTTGACTTTATGGGAGAGCGTTCACAGTGCCACACCATCGCCGTTCATCCTTGAGCAGAAGGAGGCGCTACAACGCAGCATAGAAGAGTTGTTGGGGACTGACGGAGTGCTGCTGTACCCCTCTCATCCAGTCCTGGCCCAAAAACACCACCATCCATTATTCACACCATTCAACATGTCTTACACAGGTGATCCCACACATGGCACACATAGGGTTTACATATGTCCATGATTTTCCTGGCCTGTTCTGGTCTTCCCTTTTGCACAAAAATTAATAAAATATATTTATATATTTGCAGGGTCTTAAAAAGTCTTAAGACTAGAATTCAGAAAAAAGTGTCTTAAAACACCCACATTTTCATCCTAGGTCTTATATTTAAACTTACCCTAGTCTTAAAATTCTTACCTCCATTCATTCCCAATATTATGGAAGTTTATATTTGCACTGTGAAGATGTTGCAGAAATCATCAAACATTTGCTTCGCTTCAAATAGTAGCATGTAAGATGTAAGCCTTATGTGGTTTCTGACACTGTATGACATGCTGCTATCTATATTTAAAAGAGGATGTATAATAGCCATCTTGAGGCATGAAATGTATCTGTATTTTTGTCCACTTTAATGGGGGACATTTTGTATGTGTTTAAATGTTAACCCATGACTCTACAAAACTAAGCTTGATTTGAACACGCCAAAAGTAAAAGGTAATCCTCAGCTCTTCTGTTGTATGAATGATTTACAGGGATCTTCAATGTTCTCGGCTTGCCTGTCACACAGTGTCCTCTGGGGCTAAGTGTGGAGGGGCTGCCACTGGGTGTTCAGGTGGTGGCAGGGAAGCTGCAGGACCGCCTGACTTTGGCTATGGCTCTGTACCTGCAGAAAGCCTTCGGTGGCTGGAGAGACCCGGGAGCTACCTGAGAGACTGGGGCAAAGAATCACAAACTTTTAGTGACACCAGTTTCACAAGTGGTGCTTATTAATTATTTGGTGGGAATTTAAGATGTGTTGTACTCATGAGGTGGATGAAGCTTGCCTGTTCTGGCTGAACCTTGACTGCAATGCAAAAGTTCCTCATACTACTTTAATGCTAACAATAAAACAGGGTTAAGAGATTGTGAGTAGTCGCATATGCAAATGAACATCAGTTATTTGAACATTTTTAATTGTAAAACAGAAAACTGTGAATAAACAAAAACATGCTAAGGTGCAACCCCCAATAATGTGTATGTTAGTGGTTTTTGATTTTCAGTGAACCTGATCGGTTTGCAAAACAGTTGACCAGTGGATTAAATAATTCCAAATTGTTGGTTTTATTGCTCATGTCACTATTAAATAATTTAAAGTAATAATATAATTAAAAGTTATATAAAAATTATTATAAAAATTGTACAGAATATGAACACATTGAAGCTTTATCTTTAGTCATGTATTTGCTCCCATTTCTACAAAAGGAAAGTGAAAAGACATTGATGAAATTCTGCAATACCATATTTTAAAGTTTCTCAAATTCAAGCTATAATTTTTTTATATCACATATTGTTTTTAGCACAGGCAAGCTCGGGCATGCACTTGTACAGGCTACACAGGCTCCAGCCTACATAGACAAAAAAGAAGAATCAGCAGTAATCTCCTTTTTTGTGTATCATCAACCACATCCTCCTGAAAATTCAAGGAGTACATTTGTCATATCACATCAAAATCATTAATGTTAGTAAAGGTCATCTGCACACTCACCTGTACCTCAGGATCACAGGAGATGCAGGTGGAGCAGCTCAATGTACTCCCACTCCACTGAGCACAATATATGCAACGGAATGTCATGACTGCACATATTTATACAGTGTACAGAGTGATTGTGATATTACCTTGAACATAAAGTGTCGACATGCCTCCATCTATTGTTGGCCAATGCCAACTCCCGTAGAGGCATGAAAGCTTCAGGATGCCCTCCACCTGTTGCACGATTTCATCCCCCCACTTTCGTCAGACTAAACTGTATTAAATTGTTTAAATGGTGTTTATAACTTGGCTTCCTCATCCTAAAACACCCCCACTTTTGGAGAGCATGATACGCCCATAAGCCTAGGCACTCTATAATGAGTAAAAAAATTAATACATTAACTATATAAATACATGAGCCTACCACTATACCACTGTATTTAATCTTGTATGCTTCCCAGTACTATTGCATCTGATATGCTAATATAGTTATTAACAAAGGATTACATACTGAGTAAACACCCAGTGATTGCACTTAAGGGTAATTCAATTAATTAAAGACCCACTTCTGTCATGTGAGACACGTACATACCTCTATATTTAAAATATTTCATAAATTTTTAGATATTTAAATAGTCCAATAAGTATTTCGCAGCTAACAACGTAAGACAAAGCACACGTTCTTACGCATTTACTCGGTCAGCAAATTGTTCCAACAAGCCTGCGTGCGATTGGACTACTGCAGCACTGATTTAAGCTCCTCGTAGCCTTACATGTCCAAACATTCTTCCTCCGTGAAGTACGATGATCACACCGCGATTCGAAACGGTTTCTTGCGCTGTTAAACTTACCCCGCACACAGATCTGTGACTGACTCTCACCAGTCAACATCTTAATGCAACCTGAAACAACTGCGTTTAGCCGAATGAGATTTCGCGAGTTAAATCAGTTAATTAACTGCGCCTCCTAGTAAAAGCCCCATGTCTTAGAGTAAAATGTATAATTAGGCTTTAAGCCGCCAGATTTATTATTAAAACATATTATCGAGACGTAAATAAACAAAGTGAACCCTTACACAGCTTATGTGCTATATAAGGTCGGCAGTAAAACCCCATGAATTTGCAGTTTTTCTTAGAACCTTATAGGCTAATTGTTCAACTATTGCACAACTATCCTTTGCATTTTTTTGTGTGTAAATCCTTTTTTGTGGCGATGTATATTTTTTCATGTATTTTAGTGCAACATCAAGAAATATATTTACTATATTGTAACAAATATTAACAAATTACGCTCAATTTTCGTATAAAATCGAACTAAATCTAACAGAAAAATAAAACTGATATAAAAACGGATATTCTTAGTCTATTCTTAGTGAAAATTGTTTCTGATATTAAACCAATTCCAGATGAAATATAGATTGGAGATCACATTCTACAAGGTTTAGACTGTACTACTACCCAAACCTCCCCCCCCCCCGTCCGCGGGTATAATTTTCAAGCGTTTACCGGTCCGCGGTGAGAAAAAGGTTGGGGAGCACTGGTCTAGATAACACAAAGAAAACGCATGAAAACGCATCTTAGGATGGTGAAATGCTGCAGAACTCCTTGGCGGGAGTTTTGAAAGTAACCAATCCGAGAGCGTTATTTTTGTCTCCTTACTGTTGATTGGTTGCTGCCCTGGAGATCCTTGCATTCCTGCCTCAGAATAGATTCACACCTAAATTAAATGATTTCTGTATTCACCCTATTATATCAGAGAAAACAAATCCTCATGAATTAGTGCAGTTTATACAGGGGTTATTTCGGTATTTTAATTCTAGCACTGAAGGAGACGACAATTCAGTGTAAAACTCTACTGCAGGGGCACCAACGTGGTGCCCCCAAGGACCACAGGAGTAGCCCCCAGACCGATCCAAAATATAGCAAAACTCACCGGTGAGCAACATCTAACATGTAATTTTATCCTGTTGCTATTCTTTTTTAATCACATTTGCATTTATATCTATTTAAAAATGACAATATCTTAAAAAAAAACAAAAACATTTCTTATCCATGAAGTTTAGGTAAACTCTGTACTGGTATATGAAACTGGTATCCCTTCGTATGGCTCAGTACCCATGAGCAGTGTTGTGCAAGTTCACACTTTTTATGAACTAGTTCA